>JAODAL010008800.1:0-114983 GCA_025379985.1 Phyllomedusa bahiana | reverse complement strand
ATTTAACATCTGTTTGTGGGAAAAATGTTTGAGGGGTCATAAGGACTAAATACGGAGTTTTTTTGACAAATAAAAATTTTATTAGTGATTGCCAGCAGGGAAATTACTAAGGACAGGAGCTGTCAGACCAAATCTGATTTGTTTTTAGAAGAGGTGATAAAATTTGGGATAGCGGGGTACGGGGATATTGTTTTTTAGATTTTGAAAAAGCATTTAAATCTGTCCCGCAAAGCTTTTTTATGTAAATTAGAATCCATTGGGTTAGAGATAAAGTGTGAAATTGGGATTAAAAACTGGCTGCTGGATTAAGTGGTGGTAAATGACTCCTACTCTGAGTGGCCCTGGTTGTGAGGGTGTCCGCGGGGCTCAGTTTTTAGGTCCTCTTTTTTTAATGTTTTATTAACATATATAAAAAGGGATTAAATACATGTTTCGATTTTTGCAGATAACCAAGCTATGCGGGGTAGTGAAATTCATGGAAGAACTCAAAAATTTCAAAAACCCTGGACACACGAGTGTTTGGCAAAGGGGGTTCAATGTGGAAAAAATGAAAGGTTTGCATCGGGTAGAAATAATCTACAACATCATTGCCAGGGGGAGAAAAAGGGGGAGAACACTTTTTAGAAAGATCTGGGCGTTTTGTAGATCATAGACACAGAACAGCATGCAATCCCCAAATCAGCTCCTCTAGGGCAAGTAAGATTTTTGGCGTGTTTTTAAAAGAGGCAGGGGACTCGCGGACAAGGAAAATTTAAACCACGTACAAAGCATTGGGGCGTCCTCACTTAAAATATGTGTTCAGTTCGGGGCCCCAGTTTATGAAAGATGAAAAGGGCTAGAACGTAAAAGACGACAAACCAAACTTTTAAGGGGGAATGGAGCATCTTTGTTATGAGGGAGTTTTGTAAATTTAAATTATTTAGTCTTGAGAAAAAGACGGCTTCAGGGGACATTATTAATTTATATAAAAATTTTAAAAAAGGCCCCACAAAAAGTAGGGGAAAAATTATTTCAAGTGAACCCCCTCAAAAACAAAGGGGGCAATTTCCCCTTTACAAAAAAAAAAGGTTCAATTTCCAAGGAAAAGAGCTTTTTCACTGTAAAACTGTGAATCTTGGAATAGCTGCCTGAGGGGCGGTCCAGCAGGAACGTTTAAAATTTCAAGAAAGGCTTAGTCCTACCCGGAACTAAAGAAATAATGCATACGTAGCCTTTAAAATTCTGGATCCCGCTGTGGGGGCTCTGGGGTCAGAGATACGGTCCCACGGACAATTGGTTTTTTGCCTTGTGGGTTCCCGGGGATTAATTTGTTTGAGGCTGGGGATATGCCTTGTCTCTCTCCCCTCACCCCATTTGCCCCCCCCTTGGTTTTTAAATTTATCACACGGTCTTTTTTCAAATTACTATGTAACTTGATGTATACGGGGAGGGAGGCGTAATCCAATTCTCTAAACTATGGATTACCGTAATTTCGGCACACATCTCGCCCATATTAAAGCGCAAATACGCAGCGAAATGCTTGCTGAAATTACCTCATGTGAACATACCCTAAGAGTGGTGAGACTATGGCACTTACTGACACAAGAAGTTGTGATGGTGGATCCATTGCTAAACTTCAAGGACTTGTGATGTCTCTTGAAAAATACCATAAAAACGGTTATGGCCCCAATTTTCGGAGCCCGTCTTTTATCCGGGGATTATCCCGATTGCCATATTTGAAGTTGGGAAGAAATTTTTCCTCTCGTTTGGAACAATTGACATCCGCCTCATCTGTGTTTTTGCCTTTCTCTGGATCAAAACTGTAGGGTTATAGGTTGGACTTGATGGACCTGTGTATTTTTCAAACCTTATCTGTTACTTTTTAACGAAACGTCACTGCGTGTTCCCAATGAGGTTTTGTTTCCTGGCCGTTGACATTGTAAAATTTACTAAAAACAAATTAGCCAAATAGCTTAATTGCCCCCCCACTCCTGCATAACAACTTCTTCCGAAATTCACCCGCAAGACAAAAAGGAAGATATATTTAAAACAGGTCGCCTTTCAAAGGTAATTTAATCCACAATCCATTTTTTTTTCATAAAAATAGAATCTCCTTTATTTAATCCGTATTAAAAGTCCAATAATAATAATAATAAGCTGACAGAATCCTGACCTACACGGGCCCACAAGAAAGTTCTATTTTTATGAGAAAAGGATTTTGTGCATATAAGAGTTTCTTTTGCATGCTGTTTTACAATCATTACCACCGGTCGCTTTGGGCTTTAAAAACCTGAATGGAAAATCCCCACTACATTTTCTCTAATAATTTCTAAGAAAATAACAGGGGAAAAAAACCATTATAAGAAAAAATTGTTTTTTACGGGGAACCAAGGCTTTACAAAAAACAGACTGTCATGAAATGAAGGCCCCTTAACTTAAAGGGGGGGTTTTCACACATGATCATCCACCTCAGTCCTGTTTCTTGGTTTCTTTTTAAATTCAGGGGGTGTTTACTGGCTTCCACTAGACTGCGTAAAAGCAAGGGCTGTACTATGCAACTATTTGGGCAGCCTAAAGGGGATAAAACAGGTTGTAGCTATCGACAAGGGGAGTTGAGCACCCATACAAAAAGGGATTGTCAAATAGGTAAGACACGTTAATGGACACATATTGCAAGTGGACTTTTTTTGCAAGATTTTTAAAAAATAAAAAGCAATTATTTGATCGGAAAAGGCGTCATTGCATAAAAGTTGACTTATCTTTTGCATGTTAAGTTTCCTGCGTATGGAACGGAAATTAAAAAAAAAAAACAAAAAAAAAATTATTTTAGTGAGACAACCCCTTTAATTTTGAAACACCAACAAGTGGCAGAATGTGTTCTTACTATGTGTGGCTACTGAAAATACAGCACAAATTTAAAAAAAAAAAAATAATACAAGAGTTTTTGTGACAAATATATAGAAATTTTCTCCCCAACATTTTAAAAATGTTATTGGATGGTTAAATTCCCCACTACCCATTTTTCTTTAAAAACGTTTCCCCAAAACCCTTTTAAAATTGCCCACTAGCCCACTGTACTTAAAAAAAAAAAAAAAAAAAAAAAAACTTGGGGCCCCAGCATCACCTGGCTGCATGTACAGAATTGACCACGAAGGGAGTGATAGCTGCACAACAAGTGACCGAACGTAATGCCCCACAAAACCGGGGGGGAGGGTGTGGGTAACTCTGGGTTTTGGAGCCCAAATGTATGATCAGATGTATGGGTTAATTGTTTTTTTTGTAAGGGGGGGGTGGGTTGGGGGTTTTTACAATCTTGTAAAAAACCCTTTTTAAAATGTGCCACTTACCTCAGGCAGCTGTGATAATATAGCTGGGATTTTGGGCTAGTGAATTCTAGATCTGTATCCATCAGAACATTCCCAGATTAGCAATAGTACATGACGGGTATAGACAGTGGTTTATGCACACTTACTGCACAAGGAGGCACAGATTGAAGACCATGAACTCGAGTTCTCCATTTACAGCTGATTTATTTGAGCCCCACTCCCCACAAATAAATAAAGTTTACAAATCAAATAAAAACAGAAATATTAACAGTGCAGATGTCTATACTTTATAAAGAGACAGAAGATCGTCAGCGAGTGCAAAGGCTTAACCCCACAGTGACTGAAAAAGCCAACAGCAATGGCCTGCAAGCCGTATCCAAGTGTTTGCTGGTTATATAGACTCACCTCTAGCTACAAGGGATTTTGCAAAATCCCATCATAATCATAAGACACTACAAATTGTAAAAAAAATATAGCTGCAATAAACTTTAGATTGGATGAGGGAATGCTATGAAGATGTTCATGCCACTCTGCAGGGTCTATTGCAGAAGCTATGGGGTTAAGCATAACAACCACCATTTTTGGGGGGGAGGAAGTAGTAGTACAATATTTGAGAACTGTCTTCTCTGTAACCAATCTGTCCTGGGGCTTACTAAAATAAACAAAGGCCACCGTGTACAAAGAACGTGAATACCATTCTCTAATATCAAACGTACATACAGAGTGCTAGTAGGTACATGTCCTATCCTGATTTTTCTTAATGTTCTCATTAAGGAGCTTTAGGGTATGTTCATACGGCATATTGCAGGCGTATAGCGGTGCGTACAGTGCACGCCACTATACACCTGCTGCTTCAGGAGTATGCGCTGAAGCACTCCCACTGACATGTCACTGGGGAGAACTGCAGGTATTCATAGCTCTCAACGAGGTATTTCTGAGGCGTACTTCAGGCGTATTGCAGCACAATTACGTGCCGCATTACACCCTGCAAATACCATATTTGTGGGCCATAATTACACAAATATGGCAATCGTTAATGTCAGTGGGAGCACTTCAGAAGTACTTGCTGGCCAGCTTCTGAAACAGCAATGAGAGCTACGAGTTACCGTAATTGCGGCGCGCATTTTGCACGTATCAGAGCACTAATACGTGGCGAAATGCACACCGCAATTACGCCGTGTGAACATACCTTTAGGGTGTTTTCACACAGCGCAGTTTTGGTGCAATTTAACTGCACTCCAATTAAACTGTCTTTATTACCAGCAAGCTTCTTTCACTTATCTAAACTGTGGGGAAAGGGAGTGCTTTCACACGGTGCGTTTTTGGTGCGTTTGTTTTGGATGCGTTTTTGGTGCGGTTTTTTTGGATGCGTTTTTTGTGCAACAATATATATCATTAATTGCTGTGCCTTCCTGCACAAAAAACGCATCCAAAAAACGCACCGTGTGAAAGCACCCTTAGGCTATGTTCACACGGCTTATTCTGGGACGTAATTCAGTCAGTAATTACACGCCGAAGTGCGCCAATTACGGGCTGAATCCGTCCCAGTAACTACGGTAATGCACATTTCTCATAGAGAACTATGGATTACGTCTCCTCTCCCTGCTCGGCGAATACGCTGAGGGGGGAGATAATTGACAGGTCACTTTCTAGCGGCGTATACGCACCGCTAGCAATGACCGTCTCCCCCGCTCGGCGTAATTGCGGGGCGGAATTACGCCCCGCAGTTAAGCCGTGTGAACATAGCCTTAGTGTGTTTGTAATCCACAAGACTTCAACCACAGTAATTGATTACTTACTTGAAACACCTTTCTGAACAATTTAGACAGCGGAAAGAAGCTTGCTGGTAATAAAGGCAGTTTAATCGAAACTGCACCAAACTGCACTGTGTGAAAGCCCCCTTATTCACTGGCTAAATTGCACTTTTTTGAAGCCACAAAACCCATAGTTGCCCCGAGGAGTTTTGCTGCCTACAATAACATAAGTTGAACAATCATAAGTTACTAACAATCATTTGTATTGCGTTCACTGCCTGACAACAGGTGTCAAGACGCCATCAGCACTCCAAACAGGCAATTATTGGTCCATGTACAGGAAGCCTAAGACACTGTATGATCCATATCAACAGTCATATCAGTTTCTACATCCTTACTGGCTTGAATGTTATCACTTGTTCTACAACAGTGACCGTGAGAACTTTGGGCAGGAAACTTCATTTTCTCAGCATGAAAAATAATAGTTAAAAATGTTCACAACATGATGTACACAGGGGACCTTTTATATGGTTTTCTGGTCTCATTTATATTTGTTAACACATGGCAATACTGTAAGAACCCTGTTAGGCCACATAAAAAAAATACAAAGAAAAACACACAGCCTCCATCATTCCAAGTCAAGAGTGTAAAAGGAATTGCACAAGAACCTAAAAATGGTCAAATAATAGCAAATCAGACAGAACAGTTAGCGAATATCAATTCTGACCACTGCTCTACTGACTTGCTAATAAAAATACCAACTTTATGATTTGCACTGAACTACACAGTGGCATTATGGTACCAGCAATATGTAATGTATGTCTAAAAATACTCCCAATGTTAAGAGGCGTTCTGTAGGACTCAACAGCCTGATGTTCATTAAGATGGTGATTGGCAATGGCCTGGTAGGTCTGTTCCCCATTAGGGTATGTTCACACGGCTCATTGCAGCGTGTATAGTACGCGCCCCAATACACCGTGTGTTTTGGAACCACGCGTTGATCAGCGCGTAATTCCAAACCACAGTTGGGGGGGCCCTGGCCGGCCTCATAGACATGTATTGTCGGCGGCATGTATGAGAGCTCTATGAGAGCTATGAATTACTGTAATTGCGCCGCACATTTCGCCTTGTACTAAGCAATACGCGGCGAAATACATGCGCAATTACTCTAGAAAATAAGCCGTGTGAACATACCCATCAACATGCATTGTCAGTGGCGCGTAAGTGCCGCAAACAATCGACATGTCAATTCTCCCCCCCCGTGCGTACAATAAGATCGTATGGAGCTATGAATTACATGAATGCGGTGCGCGCTTTGCCACGTATAAAGCGCAATACATGGCGAAATAAGCCGTATGAACATAACCTTAAAGTTAAAGGGTTATTCCTATCTCCAAAATTGCAGGATAGGAGATGGGAACAAGCTGGCCGCAGAGAGGTGGATGTACATGCGCAGGGAGTGTACTCAGCTGAGCTCAGAATTCCCACTGGAACGAACAGAGAATTCTGCACATGCACGGTCACCACTCCATTCTGTCCGAACAAGTTCGAGGGCCCATTCTCAAGATAGGGGGAGTCCAAGAAGTGGAACCCACACCTTCCACATGTTTATGGCATTTCCTGTTGATCTGCCGTAAATGTCTAAGATGGGAATAAGCTTTTAAAGTCCAGGAGAACTCCTTTAATGGGCATATTGGGAAACGTACCTTGAATCATCCTACGGTCGGCCAATGGTCCTCTACAGAACCAATGCCCAGTGAATATTAGGTCATGACCAAAATAGAATATCACACAACTCTGTTGTTGCTTGCACCCTGAGCTGAGCCGCATTACTTGGCCTTATATTGTTTCCACTGTAGACAGTCATTACCAGATTAGATACAATCTAAGTGTTCATAGAGTAGAAGGGTTAGAAAACAAAGAAAAGAAAAACCCTCAGTAGAAGGACTCGGACAACCATGCCGTGTGCATCCATGTATGACTCAACGTCCAGCTGCCTTCTATCCAAACATAACGCATTACATTGTGGCTGCATCACTTCCCTTAAACAATTTTGTACAAGTAGAAAATATAGTCGCTTGAAACCCTGGTGGACAACGGTCATCTGCAGGGGGCTTTCTGATCTTACCCAATAATGCCATGGTCTCTTCTCAACAATGCTTCATGCATAGCAGAGATCTACACTGCAGCATGTCTGCTAGAAGGGAGCAATCATTTTCCATGCCACTTTACATTTTCAAAAATCATTGAAGTGTAAAAAGTATTAATACGCAGTCCTTGTTTGTCCTTTAGGATGTGGACGAGCAGGCTGGAGGTGGAACATATCGCCACTCTGCTCCACTGATGGGCACTGCCCGAATATCTACATCCCACTTTGTAAACAAGACTTCTTGTGCCCATCATGGCTTTATTTCAAGATTAAGGTGGCCTCAGTTCCATCTTTCTTGGTTAGATAGAGGCCGTGGTGAAGGTGGTACTCCCTCCGTAAGAAGGCATAAAAATAATCGGACACCAGTAGAATCTGAAGTAGATAAAATATAAATCAGTCAGTAAACCTATTTATCTAGCATGGAAGGACTACATAGAAAGGGCATACTATGAAAGAAACATTAAACGAATATTTAAAAAATAAAAACCCTCACCTGTGCCACATTGAATGAGAGTGTGATGGCATAGAAGAAATTGGAGTTGGCACTACCCGCATATATCCATAAGTGCCAAAGAACCGGGAAGAGAAGCGAGCACACCACCAGCATGCAGGAGACTATGAAGATGTTCCGCAGAACTGTATGAATGAAAAGACCCAAGAGTTATCCAACATGACCTATACAGACATGTTTTCCATTCCACCCTTGTTAGTATAGCTAGGGTTAGTCATGATACTAACTTTCATTACCAGCGGCACGTACACGCCGCTAGTAAATTAAATGTCACTTATCTCCCCCCGTGGCAGATTCGCCGAGCAGGGAGAGGAGATGTAATCCATAGTTCTCTATGAGAACTGTGGATTACTGTAATGACAGGGGCGTATTCCAGCCGTAATTCGCGCAGTACGGACTGAATTACGGACTGAAATACGTCCCATTTTAAGCCGTGTGAACATGGCCTTAAGCTATCAATCTACATGATACATTCTAAGATTCCTAGCATTGAGGTCTATCTCCAACCGGCACATCTGTTTTGCATAATTCTGCCCCTATCATGTCCGATTATGGGACTGTAATGAACAGTACAGTCCTCATCAAACTGAGCGCCATCGGCATCAGTTGAATATGGTGGTAAACATTCACTGTAGGGATCGCTAGTCTGCTAGCATGGAGTACAATAATAAACCTAATATATATCCAATGGGCCCCATCTATCAAAACTATCAAAAGCGCAAGTCTGTTCTTGTTGCTCACAGCAACCAATCGGAGCTCAGCTTTCGTTTCTGCTATGAAAAAATGAAAGTTGAGCTGTGACTGGTTGCTATGGGCAAAAAGGACGGCCTTACTGCCAGACCGTCTTCATAAATGAGGCCCAGTCTTGTCTTTTAGATTTTAGCAATGTTAAAAGGGTTTTGCCCTGAAGAAAAATCCCTTTATGAGGCCGGCATGTAGTGAGCTACGAGCCGGCCTCAGTGAATGGGGAGAGGGCTGCTCAACACAGCTCTTTGACACTTATTTCTGTGAGTGGCAAGTATAACTGGGGACACTCGCTTAGCTATATTAGGAACTGCCATAGAACTGCACGAGCGCGGCTATCTTCCTGTTCTCCGAGGCTGACTTGTAACGAACTATGTGCCAGCCTCAAAAAGGGATTTCTGGCAAAACCCCTTCAACTCCTTAACGACCGCCCACTGTCTTCTGACGTCGGATGGTACGGGTCGTTTGCCTGCAGCGACGTCTTTTGGCGTCGCAGCAGACATCGGAGTTTGCGGCGCCCGGTGCCGCAGCAGCGCTGAGAACGGGGCTGTGCTACACAGCCCTGATCCCAGAGCATCGCCTACGAGCACCGGGTAGCAGGGGAAACCGCCGCAACCCAGTGCTTTAACCCTTTGATTGCGGCGGATAGTCACCGCAGCACAATCAAAGGCTTTCCCCTGCTCTGTAGCGTGATTGGAACACCCGGTGACCTGACAGAGCCTGGGGAATGGCTGCACAGTCAGCCCTGGGGACCTAGAGTGGCCCCAGGACTGTCTGACTGTGTAATAAGCCAATGACCAGGACAGACTGTGTGCTGTCCAAATCACTGCCTGTGTCAGACTGACACAGAATATAATGTATTTAAAAAAAAAAAAATGTAAAACAGTTCTCCCTTCCGGGGATTTAAAAAAAAAAAAAAAAAAAAAAGTAAAAGAAAAACAGAAAAAAAAAGTGTAAAAAAAATAAAAATAAATATTTAATAAAAAATAATTGTGCATATATTATACACACAATAAAACCTACACATATTAGGTATCCACACAACCGTAATAACCTGTAGAATTAATCTAAAAAATTATTAAGTGTGAAATGTGAATGGTGTAAAAATCATTTAAAAAAAAATTCTGCAATTATTTATAAGTGAACTTAAACTATTCCCCCGTGAAATACAACTTGTCTCGAATAAAACGAGGCCTCATCCAACTGCGTCATTGAAAAAATTAAAAAGTTACAACTGTTGAAACGCAAGGAGGCAAAAACTAAAACAATGTTCTGGTCATTAACTACTTTTCAGGCGTTCGGCTTAAGGGGTTAATAAAATGCCAGCACTTGGATCTTTCCAGAAACTTACACCTTGACAAATGAGACCACATGGGAAGGAGAGCCATGTAGAGAGCCACATCCCCCACAGTGGGATAGGATTTGAAGATGCAGATAATAGCAATTTGTACGAACATGAGGAACACCGGATGGTCTCTGCAAGAGCAAAAAGAAAATACAAACATCAATGTAATATTAAATTGTAGCGCCTTTTCTACCACTAAGGCATCTTGGTTCCCAGGCAGCCAACCACTAGGTCTAAGGGTATGTTCACACTGTGTTTTATGGGCCCAAAATCAGCCTCAGACAAACTTTAAATCTTTCTTCATCGAACATAATGTAAAATACGCCTGGTCATTCACATGAAGCGTATTTCACAAGTGTAATTGCAAGCTTTTTTTTTGGATGTAATTACGGTCGTAAAAATAAGCGACGCCAATTCTTGAGGCATTTTTCACTGAAAAAATACCCAAAGGAAACAGTGGGGATAGTATTTTTCAAAATACGCTTAAAAAAACAAAAAAAAACAAAAAAAAACCACACCAAACAAAAAAAAACGTCAAAATATGCCTCTGATCAGGCGTTTTTTAATAACAGACTTGGAGGCCGATTTTAAAGCGGAAATTTACACTTAAAAAAACAGTGTTTGATAAATACGTATTTGTGAACGTTTTACGTACCGAAAAATGGACCCCAAAACGTATTTAAGAATGTTCCAGCATGATTACATTGATTTCAATGTAAAATATGTAATGTCATTCAGACAGTATTGGGCAGAATTATCAAGGCAGTTGCACCAGAATTCTGTCTCAATTTGTGCCAAGAATAATGTCTTACAAGCTTTTTGCAACATTTACTATGTTTTTTTTTTTAGACAGTTTCAGATGCTTCTGCGCCTTCTCCGACAAAGGGGGTGTGGCCTCCTAAAGGGGGTGTGTCTTAGCAGAAAAGGGTGTGGTTTAAATGCACCAAAAAAATGTGCCAGAATTTTTGTGCAGTTTCTGGCGTAAAAGTAAGCCAATTTATAGCTGGTACAAACTTAGACTAGACAGTTCTAACCTGCACCAGATTTATCAACACTTTGATAAATGTAGCGCATTTTAAGACCGTCTAATCTAACTTTAGGTTGTCTAAGAATAAGACACTATTGATAAGTCTGCCCCTCTGTGTTTTACTTACGTTTCTGCATTGCGTAAAACGGATGCATTCAAAGAATTGACGTCAACTCTTGATCTGTTTTACGCATTGAAAAGCTCATAAAATCATTAGGCATATGTTTTTGCAGTCCAGAAAACGGATCCAAAAATGTACCACATCTTGTGGTCGGATTTTGGATGCATTTAACGCAATATGTTTTGAGCATTGCAAAAACGTATCCAAGACGCAGTGTGAACATACCCTAACAGTGAGTCCTGACACGTGCAAAGTTATTGAAGGTTGCACTTAAATTTTTATGAAAACTACTTTGCTGTATTATATTCATTAGTGAAGATCCACATGGGATGAAGATTTTCAGAGGTAAAACCTGCAGTGGATTGCAGTACAATACGTGTTGGTAAGATCGCAAACTGTGGACAGTTTAGTACAGAAATTGACTAGGGGTGCAGATTTCAAAATCCAAAACATATGGCAACTGTAATGTTACATCAGAGCATAAAACTCCAAAACGCAGGACAGCTGCCCATTTTTTACTTACTTTAGCTTGATGGTCAGTGGCACAGTGTAGAAGAACACATTAATCTGAAAGACACAGACGAAGAATAGGCTGAAGTGTGCAAACAACTCTTCAAAGAAGTACCAGAACAGGCCAATATTTGGAGACAGATCAGGAACGGAAAGTCTGGAAGAAAAAAAAAAAAAAAAAAAAAAGACAGGTCAGGACATGATGTGTTACGGAGTCAGACAGATCATGAACGTGGAGCTAGATCCAACAGTATTCATCAACAGGGTCCTAAGTGCAACACCAATGCAATCCCCAGGACATGACCCGATAGAGAGATTTCAGCCTTCTATTTGCTCCATAAGTGAATGCCAAGTCTAAAACTCTTTGAATGATCTTCACTACGTATCCACTGTGAGCGGAAGGCTTAGAAAGTTCTGACAACAACTACACCTTCTAAAGGTAAGGGGACTGCCACAGAACGACAAGTCTGAACATGCTGTTTCAGAGAGCCACAGCCAGCTTCAGACTCAAACTTCCTGTTCAGACTGTGGGTTGTTCTACAGCAGTTATTGGCATCAGCTGTGCTATTCCCAGCTGATCCTGTTAGGCAATGTTCACACAGCTTATTTCGGGGCGTATTTACGGACGTATTTACGTCCGCAAATACATCCCGAAATACATGTCACAAAGTGTGGTGCGTATTTCACGTCGTAAATACAATCCCCGTTCTTTACTATGGGGATTTACATTGCGAAATACGCCTCAATAAGTGACAGGGGATTTAATTTTACGCTCGTATTTACGCCCGCAAATACGTAGTGGAAATACGCCTCTTGTGAACGACGAGGCGTATTTTACATTGGAATCAATGCTAATCTAATTGTTCATTAGTTGAAACGTATTTCGGGACGTATTTGCGGACGTAAATACGCCCCGAAATAAGCCGTGTGAACATAGCCTTAGAGTGACATGTGAGCAGGAGGTTTGTAAACTGTAGTGCACAAGGCTACAGAGCTCGAAAAGGTTAAAGCCTGTCAGTAAGTAATGTTAACAAGCTCCCATCTTTCAAGATAAGTAACACAGCAGGGAGTGATATCATTATCCTGGCCACTGCTGCAGCCTGTAAGGCTATGTTCACACAGCTTATATTGAGGCGCATTTTGACATGTATTTCACGGCGTACTGTGCTCTAATATAGGCCAAATGCACCCCATAATTCTTCTCATAGAGAACTATGGATTACTCCTCCTCTCTCCCTGCTCGTACAATACAAGCGTGAAAGCGCCGCAAGTAATGAGCGGGAGTACGCGCCGATCAGCGTGACTCCCAAACACCCGGCGTAATTGCGGGGCATACAGTACGCATTAAGCCGTGTGAACATACCCTTAGAGAAGAGAGAGGTGTCAGGTAACTGGGAATGCTTGTGTGCAAAAGCAGAAGATAAGATCTGCTCACAACTCAGGAGAGAAGCGAAATTAGAACAGCAATGTATTTGGTAATCGTGTTTATTTACCTTTGTCTATATTTTTAAAGCTAATCAATGAAACAGGAATAGCCCTTTAATGCAAACTGACTTGGAAACTTACAAATAATGTAATACCAGACATAACCGGTGGTCAGGTTTTGTGTAGCACGTGTCTGTAGCCAGCAATGAGGCCACTTCACTCTGTGCTGTGCCACCACTCTGGTACTCCGTCTGCTGCAACTGTTCCATAGTGGGCATGTCCACTTTAATGCCAAACACAACCTGTGGGCAGATGTGGTGCAGCTCCTGAGCGTGGCCACCAAGGCGGCAGCTTAACTCTTGCTGTGCAATGCCGCCGCTCTGGTACTCCCTGCCTGCTGCTCTGTTCCCTATTGCTTGTGCATGCTAATCTTCTGGGATTTAAAGAGCCAGTCTGCTCCCCCTTAGGCCTCGTTCACACGGCTTATTTCGGACGGATTTGCCGACGGATTGACGATCGTCAATCCGGCGGGCAATCCGGCCAAAATAAGTCAACAGCCTATTTTCTATTGATTTCAATAGAAAATACGGGGGCGTCGTTCACACGACGCAAACTCCGTTCCGGATTGCCGCCGCGGATTGACGACGGCAATCCGGACGGAAAAACAATTTTACATGTCAATTATTTCCGGACGGATTCACCACCTACAATGATTGTAGATGGTGAATCCGTCGGGAAATCAGTTACAAATACGGGCCACACTTCATGCCACTTATTTGCAACTGATTTTCAACTGATTTCGGAACGTATTTACATCGGAAATCCGTTGTAAATACGTTCTGAAATAAGCCGTGTGAACGAGGCCTTACTTACCCAATTACTTTGCCTAATCTTTGTTGACCATTGCTGACTTGCTGTGTGATTTATTGGTATGGATTTCTGGTATTGACCTCAGCTTGTCCTCTGACCTCACTATCTGTCCACTATCTGCCCTGAACTTTGGCTAAGTCTCTACTCACAGCAGACCTTTGCCTGCCTAAACCTTGACTATATCCAACTACTCGTCTGGTCTGCTGCCCAGGTACCGAGCCTGGATTTAGCTGTCACTACAGGTGCCCAAGTTACAGGTTACAACCTGGGACTCCTCTGCAGTGAAGTCCAGATTCCTGTACAAGGGTTAAGCTATGTCGACCCTGCAGTGGACAAAAAACGACCTGAAAACGAATGACTAAAAAAGTTAATGAAACCGAGTTTTCTGTCCACTGCCTGTCAAAAGCAGCTGAAAAAAACGGCCTTTTATGGTGCGTTTTTAGCTCATCTTCAAGTCTGTTTTTTAATTTATGCATAAATTAAGCCATTGGATGTAACTCCACCCTACAAAAGGGGATATAAAGCACATAATTGCATTTATATATCATCTTGTAAGTCGTTTTACGGATTTTGGCACTAATAAAGTTATATCGCGTTTTTCGCAAAAAATACTTTTTTTTACGTATTTTGGCCTTAAAGTCAATTTTTTTTACGTATTTTGGTGCCAAAATCTGTACTTTCGGATTTTGCCGCTTATAGATTTATCTCGCTTTTGTCGGCAAAAATACGTTTTTTACGGATTTTGGCGCTAAAATATATGTTTTTACGGAAAAATACCATAGCGCTAAAATCCGTAAAAAACATATTTTAGTGACAAAATCCGTAAAAAAATTTTAGCGCCAAAACCCATTAAAAAAAAAAAAAAAAAAAAAATTTATTGCGACAAAATCTGTAAAAAAATTTATTTTTAGCAACAAAAGGAAGATAACTTTGGAAGAGCCAAAATCCGTAAAAAAAAGTATTTTAGCGTAACAAGTGAGATGCTTGTTAGCGCCGAAATCCGTAAAAAAATAAAAGTATTTTTAGCGTCATAAGTGAGATAACTTTATTAGCGCAAAAATCTGTTAAGAAAAGGATTTTAGCGCCAAAATCTGTAAAAAAAAAAAAAAAGATTATGGTGCCAAAATCCATAAAAAAAATTCTTTTTAGCGTCAGAAGTAAGATAACTTTATTAGTGTCAAAATCTGTTAAAAAAAAAACGTATTTTTAGCAAAAAAAATATAAATTGCGCAAAAATCGTTGCCGACCAAAGCATGATCATTTTATTACGAACGATACGAACAAGGACACATCAGACATTTGTATAAAAATTTGATAAGGTATAACCTTTATTAACACCCACTATAGGTGGGACTTGGGTCTCTTTGGAGGGTTTTCATTGTTATATCGCGGCAAAAAACGTGTTTTTTAGTACTTGTTGCAAAAGACGAGCAGTAAAAAGAAGCTCAGTGTAGGCAGCCGGACGTTTTTATAATAGAGTCTCTGGGAGATGTTTTCAGTCGTTTTTCCAGTGTTTTTAGAAAACGAAAAACGCTGAAAAAACGGACGTTTTTCTGTGCAGTGTAGACAGAGCCTTAGAGGGCGAGAACCAGGGTGCTCTTTAGACTCCGCTCCACAGCATAGTTCTATGCTGTGACACAGGGGCTCCACCATCTGTCTCTGGCGAGTCGTGACACACGGTATGTGGCCATGTTTTTTACTCCTGGACAATCCTTTCAAATGGATCTGGATATTCCTGGAGTCTACATGGATGATCCTTTTATCTCTGTAGCCTTGTGGGTTACAACATCCTTACTCACTCTATGGTCTGTGACTGAGCCAATCTTACATCAGCTTTTAGAAGAACCTGAGGAGAAGGTTATCATGTATAGTTTCCTGTAGTCACATGGCGCAGGATTAGGAAGCTCTACATGGTGGACAATTAATGACCACTGTGTTTTTTTTTTTTTACCAGATAATGCTGCTGTGCCCAAGGAAGTCAAATGTGCCCCGCTGCATTACAGAGGCCTGGTATACTTTACTCCTGCACTTCTACGTTACCATTTTCACCTGAAATAGCAGCTAGATTGAAAAAAAGCAATAACTGTGACCTTTAAATGATACACCTATCTCTGGGCTGGTTGCCGACATTAGGTTACTTCTCATGTCATAACGTAGAGCACGCTTAAAAGGGGTTTGTCCACTTTACAAGGTCTTTATAATGTATTTTCTTATTATGTATATAATAGGAAATCAGACAATTTTGTAATAGCCATGTATTAAAAAGTCTGCTTCTATACCCTTTTATACCAATGGCACAGCCTACATTCCTAACCTATAATGGCTCCCATGGGGTAACTGCAATGACATGTGACCACCACATAGGTCATGTGACCCTGGTATCCAGGTAACAGCAGTGTATGGAGGAGCAGAACTTCTCCAGTATAACTACCTGCAGCAGCGTATTACCATGTGACCACCACACAGGTCATGTGACCCTGGTATCCAGGTAACAGTAGTGTATGGAGGAGCAGAATTCTCCAGTATAACTACCTCCAGCAGCGTATTACCATGTGACCACCACACAGGTCATGTGACCCTGGTATTCAGGTAACAGTAGTGTATGGAGGAGCAGAATTCTCCAGTATTACTACCTCCAGCAGCGTATTACCATGTGACCACCACACAGGTCATGTGACCCTGGTATCCAGGTAACAGTAGTGTATGGAGGAGCAGAATTCTCCAGTATTACTACCTCCAGCATCGTCTTATCATGTGACCACCACATAGGTCATGTGACCCTGGTATCCAGGTAACAGTAGTGTATGGAGGAGCAGAACTTCTCCAGTATTACCACCTGCAGCAGCATCTTATCATGTGACCACCACACAGGTCATGTGACCCTGGTATCCAGGTAACAGTAGCGTATGAAGGAGCTGAACTTATCCAGTCTTACGTCCTCCATCATCATCTTACCATGTGATCACCACACAGGTCATGTGACCCTGGTATCCTGGTAACAGTAGTGTATGGAGGAGCAGAACTTCTCCAGTATTAACACCTCCAGCAGCGTATTACCATGTGACCACCACACAGGTCATGTGACCCTGGTATCCAGGTAACAGTAGTGTATGGAGGAGCAGAACTTCTCCAGTATTATTACCTCCAGCAGCGTCTTATGTGACCACCACACAGGTCATTCCCTGGAGAGACCACAGTTATACAAATTACTATCCACAGTTGCTGGAATAACCATATTAGTAATAAATATTCCACCATTATTCCTATTCACTTACCACATACATGTCACACATGTATGTGCCAGTAGGTCATATAACTGACACCACATTTACTCCATATGGGTCACTGCTATGGACAGGAATGTGAGCAGTACCATTTTTTTTTTCATCTAGATAGGGGCACTGGTGTAAAAGATGTACGGGAGCGGAATATTTAATACATGTATATTAGAAAATTGTACAAGGGCAGCGACCTGTAGGTGACACTAGACAGTTTTCTTCCTTGTGGAGGACACATAGGGCCTTATGTATGAAAACTGTCTAGCCGTAAGACTGTCTTTGTTGCTCATAACAACTAATGAAAGCTGAGCTCTCATTTCATATAGTGCTCTGGAAAAATGAAAGCTGAGCTAGACAGTTTTCATACATAAGGCCCATAGTTTTTAACATTGTTTTTACAAGGAGCCCCGCCTGTAAGACTCAATACATAGCCAGATCTCCTCAATAAGATCCACAGCCCTCCAGAACTCAATTACATTTCTGACAAACACTCACATAAAGCCGTAAACAGAGTGTATGAAATCCCAGGAGCTCAGCAAGAAGAATGAATGGCAAATCAAGATGGTCAAGCTTCCCAGGTAAAGAGAGGCATACTGACAGGTCAGGATCCAGAAGCTGGAACTGGATATCCTCACAGGAATAAACTCTCTCTGAGGAGAAAAGAAGAAATACATCAGAACGTTCTCATCTCGGTAGACGCTACTATATGTTTAGGTCTATAGTCAGGTACCTGTAGCAGATATAAGAGAGCTGCAGGGAACAAGGTAACGGGGTACAGAGACTGGTAGGTGGCTAATGACAGGAACACTGCACTGAGGAGCGGGCTACCTAAGGAAAAACCAGGACAACGTAAGTCAAATATGCAGCAATTATACATATTATAGTAAGCTCGCTATCAAACAAGGATATAGAGACAACGGTGGCAAATGCAATATTACCCAGGGCCAATATCGATCAAGCATGGCTCGCTTATTCCATAACATACCTATTATCTTCACAGAATTAAGAGAACCTGAGAGGTCTCATGAGGGAAATTGGATATTGTCCGTAAAGGGGTTTCCACTTTCAGAATCCCCTCAAAGGGGTTTTCACACCACACTGATTAGTTCCAAACACGTAGGCAAAGGTAAATAAAGATTATTACCAAATATATTGCTGTCCTGATTTTGCTTCCTTTCAGAGTTAAAACAGTTCTCATCTCCTGCTTGTATACACAAGCTTCCATAGGTTAACAACCACCCCTCTTCTCGCTAGCAGCCCCGCTGTGTCTTATCAGCAGAACAGGAGCTTGTTTATTTTTCTTACAGACAAACTTTAACCCTACAAGCTCTGTAGCCTTGTGCCCTGCAGTTAAAAGCTGTCCTCTAACAGGCATAGCTAGGAACAGCAGAGCTGAAATGTCACTCACTGCTGTAGAACCACCTACAGCCTGAATAGGAAGTGGGAGCCTGAAGCTGGCTGTGAAGAGCAAGGGAAAAGAAAAGAAACTGGAGATCCCGGTAATTGTGTTCTTAAAAACAATGTACTTTTAATCTTGTTCATTCTAAAATTGCAGATTATTATTATTTATTTTAAAGCGCCATTGATTCCAGGGCGCTGTACATTCGAGGGAGGTTACATATATAACATAAGTCAAACGAGTACAGTGATAAGTGATTAATGACAATTGGAACGACAGAGGAAGAGAGGACCCTACCCGCGAGGGCTTACAATCTACAAGGAGGGAGAAAGAGACAGGAGGAGAGGGGCAGACATGTTTGTGGAGGAAGTAGTGACAACAAGGTTAGTGTAGGTTATAGGCAAGACTGAAGAGATGGGATTTTTTAGGTTGCTTTTGAAGCTGGTGAAAGTGGGGGAGAGTTTGATGTGTTGGGGCAGTGAGTTCCAGAGTGTGGGTGAAGCACGGGAGAAGTCTTGGAGACGGTTGTGTGAGGAGCTGATAAGGGGAGAGCAGAGGAGAAGGTCCTGTGAGGAGCGGAGATTGCGTGAGGGGAGGTATCTAGAGATTAAGGCAGAGATGTATGGAGGGGAGAGGTCATGGAGAGCCTTGTAGGTCATGGATAGAAGCTTGAAATGAATTCGCTGGGCAATGGGAAGCCAGTGAAGGGATTGGTAGAGGGGAGAGGCAGAGGAGTAGCGGGGAGAGAGGTGGATAAGACGGGCAGCAGAGTTAAGGATGGATTGGAGGGGAGCGAGGGTGCTAGCTGGGAGGCCACAGAGAAGGATGTTGCAGTAGTCTAGGCGGGAGATGACAAGGGCATGGACCAGCATTTTTGTAGTGTCATAGTTGAGGAATGAGCGGATGCAGATACATGGCAGGCAGAGTAAACCCATAGATGTTATAAGTTTAGATTACTGGTTTCAAGTCAATGACGGACTCTTGGGAAAGCCCTTTAACTATATATATTAAAAAACAAAATATCCGGAGACAAGATAACCAAGAGTCCCACTGTTGCAACTGCCCAGAAATCTACTGGGGAACCTAGCAGCAGGTGGACAGTTCATTACAGCGCCTCCACAGGTGAGATGAACAGCTTCCATTAAATTCAACTGGCTGTCAGTGTAATATACGGACGTGCTGGGTCCTTTTTCAGGACTACACATGGGGCCTGAATGAGGGAAACCTTCCATCAATAAGGCAGAATTCCCAAGAAGGTTACGTGTTTTTTTCTGAAACAAACACTACCATTTTGAGTGGTTTTACTTGAACGTCCAACCTGGTGCCACCCACCTTCATAGGATTTAGGGTAACACTTCTATCACTATATTGCTTATGGAGGGACAGACAAACCTATACAGGACATGTAAATGGATGTAAGTGGAGCCAAAATAGAAAGCATACAATAAAGTCTAATGACATCACCAAATTGTACTGGTGGGATTTCCATATACCATAAGGACTTGATTTAGCTGTTTGGATAAAAAGTTTAATTTCTAAGACTAGGACTCACCTTTTATTGTAGCCAAGATGAATAAAGCAATAATTGCATTATTGATGGCGCAGGTAGATTTTGCCACACAGGATAAAACGGTGTATGGGTTCAACAAGTAGCTGCAAGGAGAAAGTTGTTAAACCATCTGGTCAGCAGAACATTTTTCAACTAGTCCCAATGAAAGCTTCCACTATGAATTGTACGACGCATCTAACTCCTTAAAGGGAACCTGTCACATAGTTTTTGCCCCCCTTGGCTGAGGACAGTACAAGCTAGTGTCAGACCTGCTGTTTCCAGCACTGTGTCCCTTATTCTGTAAGATGCAGCTGTTTTAGAGTATTTAATGCTCAAATCTGCAGTTTTCAGCCAGAAGAGTAATTCGAAGAGTCATTCAGTGTCAGTTTTTTTCAAACCCCGCCCACCTCAACTGACAAACCTATTACTTTGAGTAGGTAGAAACATGTGAATAACTGTCAGTGGGCGGCGCTAGCCTTTGGTGGGCGGGGCTAACATCTGCTCATGAATAAGATTTGAGGGGTAAATACTCTAAACCTACAGCATCTTACAGAATAAGGGACACAGCGCTGGGAACAGCAGGTGTGTCACTACCTTGTACTGTCCTCAGCAAGGAGGGATAAACAATGTGACAGGTTCCCTTTAAGCACCAGACTTGAAAAGGCCTTAATGACTAGTTTTTGCCTCCCTGAGTTTCAACTCGGGTCATAAGTCATAAAAAAAAAAAAAAAAGTCATAAAAAGTCAGAACTTTTATTTTTTCTATGACTAAGTTCAATGAGGACTTTTATATGGGAGCAGATGTAGTTTGAGTTCACATATTCAGTACTGCGTAGGTTTTTTTTTTTTTTAATTATTTTATGCCCTTTATGTTTCATACTAAATAACCTGTTAGATCAATTCTACAAGTTATTATGATCATGTAAGGTTTTTTTTCATGTCCAATGTATGAGCATATCATTTTTCTACTAAATATTTTTATTTTCTTTTTTTCCACAATTTTTTACTCTCTTTTCAATACCATTAAGGGATAACTATTGTAATTTTTTTTAATTTTCACTTAGTAATGTATTAGCATACCCCTAAAGCTATGTTCACACGGCTTAAAATGGGACGTATTTCAGTCCGTAGTTACGCGCCGTAGTGCGCGAATTACGGCTGGAATACGTCCCATTCATTACGGTAATCCACAGTTCTCCTAGAGAACTATTGATTACGTCTCCTCGCCCCGCTCGGCGAATCCCCCGTGGGGGGTTATAATTAACAGGTCATTTCCTAGCGGCGTATACGCGCCGCCTGTGTTGGTTGTCTATGGGCCGGCGCGGTGCGGGCCCCCCCCGCTCCCGTCCACACGGCGTAATTGCGGGGCGTAATTACGCCCGCAAATATAGCGTGTGAACATAGCCTAATACATTACAATCTGTGACACAGGCTGCAATCAGGGCAGCACACCTGTCCTGACTGCAGGTTTTCTGTACAAACAGCCCTAGGGCTACTTTGGGTCCCTATGGTTGACAGTACAGACATTCGCCAGTATCCTTTCGGGCACTGGAGGAGGAGGGGGGGGGGGGGGGAATCCCCTTTGATTATGCCACGGTCACGTTCCATGGCAATTAAAGGGTTAAAAGCCAGGGATTGGAGGCTTCCTCCGGTCACTGGCACTAACGGAGACTGCTCTAAGGATGGAGCTGTTAACTACAGCTCCGTTCCTAGTGCAGTTTCAACGCTGGGAGCTGCAAACCCGTCTGTTTTCAGCTATGTCTTTTGCCGTCGCTGCAGACTGAAGACTTGCACCGCCTGACGTCAGAAGTCGGTGGATGATCGATAAGGGGCTAATGAATATATATTATTGGTGGTCAACATGGACATGATACAGATCAGTACAGTGAACCTATGCTTAGAACATAACTTCTAGCTACAGGTTATGGGACACTTCTAAATCAGTGAAGATTTCTGGTTATGGAGTTAAGCCATGATGCCTAGATGCCATAACTTTTTATATTGAGGTTGCCCATCACAACAAATCCTTCTTAAAACGTAGCAGGTCCATATATCCCTGAAGTGAAGTGGGTCCAGCTTCCGAAACCCAAAGCTGTCCAATATGGTGGACCAGAAGATGTTGTAGTCAGCCAATACACATTTAATAGTACATGGTGGCTATTGAAATGAATGGTTGGCCATGTAATACATGGATGGTACAGCATGATCCACTCATTTTAAACGGTGTTGTCTAACTCATATATATATATATATATATATATATATATAAAAAAGCATTGCGTACTTGAAGAATTATATGTCAAGTTATATAACTATATGCTTCTGTTATGACATCAGCATATCCCTCTGTAAGGCCGGTTCCATGGGGAACCTCCATCACAGAGGTGAAAAACTAAACCTATGGCATTCATTCACGATGGACACCTACAGTGCCCGATGGACCCTACAAATTACAATGGGTTCATCAGGCTTCCGCTGTAGAGTCTGCAGTCAAGATGGAAAAAAAAAAGCGCCGTTGTTGAGCTATTTTTTTCTGTTTCAACAATGGAAACCACAGCGGAAGCCAGACAGACCCACTGTGATTACCAGGGTCTTTTGGGTGCTGTGGGTGTCCATCATGGACGAATGCCATGAATCCAGTTTTGTATCTCTGTGATAGAGGTTCCCAACGGAACCGCCGACGCAGATGTGAACCAGGTCTTAATTGTACATTTCTGAGAGATTCACTTTGCAACAATTCGATTTAATATTACCTTGTGATCTACCATCTACTGGATCAGATCTGAGGGATGTTGCTGTTACTGTTTCTTTCTTTCTGAATTGTTCAATAAAATAAGTTAAAAATAAAAAAGTATTATAATAGATCCCAGACCCTTTCCTCACCTTTCCTTGGTCCCGGGTTTCAGAAGCATCTCCCTGGTCTCCTATTTACACAGCGTCACTTTTGAATGGGGGCGTCTCCACTAAGGTCGCTAACTGGCTGCAGAGGTCACGTGCCTCTAGTTACCGGTCTGAGCGATCACTGAACGGTGACAAAAGTTGGTGGCACATGACCGCTGCAACAGTGACGTCCCCATTCTGGCATTGACGGCAGGCGTCTCAACAGAATACCAGAGAGAGGGCCCCGAGGAAGGAGAGTATAACGTTTTTATTTTACTGGGGGTCCAGGACCTATCGCAATGCTTTCTATATGAGGTGGACAACCCTTTCAGCAGCTTTCCTCTACTTCATGAATGAGGGTCTGTTGGAATCAAACATGGAACATGTTCATAATAACGTTAAGAGAAATTGAAGTATTGATTACTCAAAAAGCGAGGAAGAGACAAGTATGGCAATCAATGGACAGCATCTTGTCTTGAATTATTTTAACTATAGCGAAAACCAATAGGCTTTGTAAACATGAATATTGTTTGCTTAGTTTGGGAAGACCATTAACATTCCCTGTGGATTTGATTTAAGAATATTAATGGAGGGCACACCTGTCCTTCGAATGGACAACGGACAACACTTCCTAGGGTAATATAGCTTGCCTCAGGCCTATAAGGGGTCATTAAAAGGACAATACTTATTCCAAGGACAAAGTCGCCATCCACAGGAAGGTGGTGGCCCCTGCAATAAAGTCTGCAAGTGACCCATATCATATTAGTAAAGCCGATTGGTGAAATGACCATAGGTGGTTAGGGCAGACCGCAGCTACAGGTAATCCAGGGTCCATGCAGTGAATATCAGAAGTGATTAAGTTTAGCTAGACCCAGCCAGAAAACACAGATTGTCACCATATTTCGCTTACATAGTTATCTGGAACGTATTAAAAAACAGTAACAGTTTGGACATTTGAAGCCCCAATATAGGGCACTTACAAAAGTGCCACCTTTAGGGGAATATAGTACAGTTCTGTCGGCACTCGGAGAAGTTCATGAGCTCCTGCAGCATACTTGTTGAGCTCCAGATAGAGCTTCTGCTGTTTGAACTGTGAATAAGAAATGGAGAAAAAAAAAATATAATAAAAACAAAATGTTTTTACACAAAGAAGCAGCACAAGAATAGCCAATGTAATCAGCAGATGCACTACACCCTCATATTATAATATTTTTTTGGTGGGGGAAAGTGAGAAAGTAGGTAACCTGTACTGCACATGTAATAATTACGATCATCTATATAACCCTGTGTGTAAAGTTCTATGGATATCTGTCTGTCCTGGGCTAGGTACCAAGGCTTACCCAGTCACCCTGACTTACTTTCTGTGGTCAGCAAGGAAATTTAATAAGGGGATTAATTCTCACTTTATGACACTTCTGGATTGTGGCTGCAGAAAAACAGAGCGGTGCTAACACTTGTGTGGCTCCCTCCTTCCTCTCTCAATGTTATTTCTGGATACGGCTGAGTAAGTGTGCTTGTAGTTGACACTCCCATAGAAATGAACAGAGAAGGTCACCCAGCAACAAGCCTATCCACAACCCAGAAGTAATGTGGCGGAAATACAAGTTAAAAGGGAACCTGCCAGTGGTTTAAGCTGCCTTATCTGAGAGCAGGATGTGATGGGAGAGAAGCTGAGCTCTGTAATATATAGGTTTATATATCCGGGACAAAATCATATAATCCTACATATCACAGAGCTCAGCTCCTCTCCTCTATCATATAACCCGATATATCACAGAGCTCAGCTCCTCTCCTCTATCATATAACCCTATATTATTCACAGAGCTCAGCTCCTCTCCTCTATCATATAACCCTATATATCACAGAGCTCAGCTCCTCTCCTCTATCATATAACCCTATATATAACAGAGCTCAGCTACTCTCCTCTATCATATAACCCATATATCACAGAGCTCAGCTTCTCTCCTTCTATCATATAACCTCTATATCACAGAGCTCAGCTCATCTCCTTTATCATATAACCCTATACATCACAGAGCTCAGCTTCTCTCCTTCTATCCTATAACCCTATATATCACAGAGCTCAGCTTTCCTCCCCCTGTCACACCCTGCTCTCAGTTAGGACAGTATGAACCACCGGAGAGGCTTCCTTTAAATGTGGAGATGACGTCAATTCCTGTCAATCCAGTTCCAGCCCATATACAATCTGCACATAAAACACTTCTTACCATCACTTTGTTATATTCTTGAACTGCCAAATAAAGTGCGACTGCGGTAAGTGCATCTGTTATCTGAGAAGAAATCACACAAGGTTAAATACACCAAAAATAACATCAGCAAAATCTTATTTTATAAGATTTTTTATATATTTTATTTTTATATCACAGCAAATGAGGCTGAGCTGCATTACCAAACACAGTCTACGAATAGGCGTGGCGCTGTTCCTGAAGGGAAAAAATCCACTCATGGAAGAGCCCTTTATTTCTATTGTAAGAGCGTCTTTCTAATAGTTCACTTACCATAAAGACAATCTCTGAGTAGTCTACGAGAAAATGGAAGAGATAGATAATAAGCGGTGTCTGCAGGAAAGAAGACAGCAAAATCAGCATTGTGTGCGCGACGATGGATCTTTTGCTTCAATAGACCCTTCCCTGACTAATAAATCGGTATAAAGCTGCATTCACACCTGCTTCAGAGGCTCTGTGCAGATTCTGTTACATTTCAGAGAAAAAGTAGCATTGAATGCATTGCTATTTTTCTCGTTTATTAGGGTACGACTAAAATCTAGTCTTCGGATTCTACCGTCGGATGACGCGGTTTTCAAGTAGATTTAGGTCATTTTTTTTCCCTGGCGGATTTACAGTAAGAAAACAAGTCCCATTCATCTCTATGGGTTCTGGACGTGGATCCGCATCCAAAATGTCAAGCAGATGCTTTGGCCTTTCCCATGAAGTTTTTCTAACTCTTACAAACCGACCGACAAAAAATACGCTCTGTATGAACTACAATGCGTATTTTCTATTGAGCGCAATGGGGGTGACGAAATGTCAGTTTCAGATGGCCATTTTGAGTTGGAATCCGCATCGACTGACGCATTTTGGATAAGAATTACGATTAAGGATACATCCTTATCCGAAACGCGTCAGTCCGTTCTTTATTTGACATGCACTAAATTAGTGTATTGTGTGGTCTGCTATGCCAATATGCAGTTTTGTAAACAACAAAAACAAAAAGTAGCAAAAGCTAGAAGCACAACTCACCACCTAATGGTCTTTGGATTCGCACCTGTTCCTTCCTGGTTAGATGCAGCTAGCACCTCAGTAACGCCCGATCCTCTAGCTCCCGGCAAAGAGCCTCCAATAGTTCAGCAACAAGAAAAAGATGAGGGCCAGCGTGGATGGGTCACCGTGAGCAAGGGCTCGATACATAGCCCGAAACGCGTAGGTGTTTTCTGTGTACCCTCTGCTACATGTACAAGAAATAAAGCAGCAAATTTTACTTGCTCCAGCTGGCCTCATCTTTTTCTTGTTGCTGAACATGCAGTTTTGTAGGCATTTCTATTTCTTTTTTAACGTTTTCTACATGCTTTAAATGAGCCTGCATTTGAGTACATCGGAGGATGCTGGCGTTACTCTTTTTTCTAAGATTGGCAGGACGCACTCTGCACGACACCCCTCCCCCCCCACACAGTCAATGCAGTCCACACAAACAACACCCCTCTCAGGCCGTGCATCACACCCCCATTCGGTGCGATTCATCAGTTCACACAATCTAAACGAGGAAGCTATTACTGCAGATCCCCTTGTAAACTTTATAACAGTATCCAGAAATAGGAGATAGCAGTTTGTCAGTACTGTTGTTTCTGCCATAACACCTGCACTTAAAGGGGTTGTCTCACTACAAGGATTGCTGCTTTTTATGTTAAAGATCTTGCTAAAACAAGTCACTTTGCAATATATGTCCATTAACAGTGTCCTACCTATTCCTAGATATCCCCTCTTGTATGGGCTGCATCAGCTCCTAGTCGCTATAGCTACAGACCTGTTTGATCTCTCTTAATAGGCTGCCAGCACTGGTTGCTATAGCTACAGACCTGGCTTCTACTGCAGCCTAGTACAAGCCAGTAAAAACGCCCCTGAATTCAAAGTGAAACCAAGGAAACAGGACTGAGGTCAGATGAATCAATGTAGTGAGACAACCCCTTTAACCTGAGGATATATAACTTGCACGTACCTCCACAGTGAAAGCTGCAGCATCTCTCACCTCTGCAGGTACCTGCTTAGTATCTGTTGCAGATGAATGCAGATGCCTGGATGGAAGCAGCATCACTGTCCCCATCATTTACTGTTAAGTTCAAGTACAGTGTGGAACTTATAGGGTATGTTCACACAGCTTATTTTGGCGCAAATTTCATGGAGAGCTATGGTTTACGCGTCCCCCACCCTCCCCGCATGTACAATACTATTTTATTGTACACACGCGCGGGGGGTGGGGTGGAGAATTAACATGTCTATTGTTCACAGTGATTACGTGCCGTGAACAATGCATGGCAATGAGGCTGGCGGGCTGCCGTCCCCCGTCCCCCCCACCCGTGCTTTGGAAAGACGCACTGATCAGCACGTGCTTCCAAAGCACCCGGCGTATTGCGGCGCGAACTATACGTGCTGTAATTCACCGCGTGAACATACCCCAGAGGTTTCCATAGGCCTTCAATAACCATCTCATTCACAGTTATTCCTCCTGACTACCCCATACAGCTGCTTGTTTCCACCAGGAATGGTAGAGAAAGCCATCTCCACAGAAAAGAACTGGGCTTTGAAATTAAACACGCCTGATCCTCCTCTTCTCCGTTATCATCCACCAAGAAAGAGTCAGGTCACATGCATTAAACCAGGCATCCTCAAACTGCGGCCCTCCAGCTGTTGGGAAACTACAACTCCCATGATGCCCACTGCTGTAGATGATATAAATGCATGATGGGAGTTGTAGTTTCTCAACAGCTGGAGGGCCGCAGTTTGAGGATGCCTGCATTAAACAGTCAGCCGCTCCCACCAAAATCTGCCGGACTGTCCAACTCTCGTTTAACATGTATGGAGGCTTTAAGTTGGAAATCAAAATTATTGTGAAGACGACAAATCTTATGGATGCTCACTTCGTGGAAGACATCTCCTGAGTAGGGTGAAACATCGAGGTCCAAAAGGGACATTCCTTCTACAACTGCAAAAGAAAAGATAGAAATGTAAATTTAACTGCAGCCAATCAGCGCGGCTCATTCCAGCCGATTTTATTCAGATGAAACCTGTAACAAGAGGCATGAAGATTACAGGGACGGTCACCCGAAGATGTCAGCACCAAATCAGCATTGCATCCTTGTTGGAAATTACTTGCTTGTAATCAGATGAGGATGCAACGTTGATTTTCCGCCTCCTATTTGGGTCCGTCCCCACGGCAGGGTTTATTGGTTGGATTTTCAGATGGTTTGCGGATTTAGAAACCATCTCCATAGACTTTAATAGAAAATCCATTCAGCAGTCCACGCTGCTAGCATTCGGAAAAACGTGGAAAATGCACAATCTTCCGCTGGGTTTTCAGACAGAAGGTGTTAATGGTTATGGGGAACGGGTAAATCCGCGAACAGAACAGTCCCTCAAAATACCGGCTGGATTCTTAAACAGAATCAGACCAGCATTCTGCATATGCCGGGTGGACCAACCCTTATAGGCAGCAGGGAAAACGCCTCAAAGAAGTGACATGTCAATTCTTTATCAGTGCTGAAAATAATTCAGTGTTGTGTGAAGCACAACGCTGATTTTCCAGGGTATAATTCAAGTCAGATTGGAGACCGAGGCAGATACAGCGCTGAATCCACTCCAGAATCAGCATCTAAATCCGTCGTGTCAACACACCCTTCAGGTATGATCTGACACAGGAGATAGAAGTTTTTATCCAGATTTTCCTCTTCTGATATCTTAGGTCTTGGTGAAGTTAGATCTTGGACTAACATGGATTTCACGGAGGACTTAAAGGGTTTGTCCATTATTTTTAAGAAAAAGGCTCTGCTGGTTGAGAACTTTGAGGCTTGCTCCGTTCCAGTGCTCCTCACTGATGACGTCATATGACGCAGCAGCCAATCACTGGCCTCAGTAGTCACTTGGTGACAGGCCGTGATGTCACATTCCAGACTCTCCACTGATGATGTCATATGACGCAGCAGCCAATCACTGGCCTCAGCAGTCACTTGGTTACAGGCTGCATGTCACTTCCAACGACGTCCACTGATGACGTCATATGACGCAGCAGCCAATCACTGGCCTCAGTAGTCACTTGGTGCCAGGCCGTGATGTCACATTCCAGCGCTCTCCACTAATGACGTCATATGACGCAGCAGCCAATCACTGGCCTCAGTAGTCACTTGGTGCCAGGCCGTGATGTCACGTTTCAGCGCTCTCCACTGATGACGTCATATGACGCAGCAGCCAATCACTGGCCTCAGCAGTCACTTGGTGACAGGCCGTGATGTCACGTTTCAGACTCTCCACTGATGACGTCATATGACGCAGCAGCCAATCACTGGCCTCAGTAGTCACTTGGTGACAGGCTGTGATGTCACATTCCAGACTCTCCACTGATGACGTCATATGACGCAGCAGCCAATCACTGGCCTCAGCAGTCACTTGGTGACAGGCTGTGATGTCACACCATCAGTGGGGAGCAGCGGGGGCGCTGGAGTTACAGACCAGATCCCTTTTGCTTTCCATTTCTAACTCCGCCAATTTTTCTCTTAATTTGAACCCCTTTCCATCTGGGAGGGCTTTCTGCTCAGCGCTTGGGGTGCAGATTAGGATTGACGATCCCTTGTCTTCTTAACATTCGGATGGTCAGATCTGCCGCGGCCCATTTACTAGATGACATGTGAGGGTCCCCGCCTGGCAGCCATGGTCTGCAGCTGCTGTACCAATCAGATTTCTCAGACCAGACCACTTTCCCAGCACAGATCATACAACCCATTGACTACATGCTATGAAGCACTTCCCTGTGCATCAGGCTGTATGACATGAGGGCTATAATGCTACTTACATCCCCATCATCCTCACCTCACACAGAGATGACATCTACTCCAGCCAGAGACCACCACCCCCATCCTTGCTGTCATCCCCTCACACCCTGCAGCTCAGAGCCGCTGCCCTCCTCACCTCTCTTCCATGAGTTGAGCGGAGACACGACCTCCACACGTTCAGAGATGAAGGCAGCAAGGTTGGATCGAAACAAGAGAGCCCTGATCGTAACTTCCACCAGCACCACTAGCAGCAAAGGCGCAGCCATATTTCCAGAGCAGGCTGCTCGGCAGCGCTGACACCCCTGAGGGCACGTGGGGCTTGTAGTTCTGCAGCCAAAGCGAAGACAGGGAAAAAGGAAGTGGGGAACTACAATGCCCACAATTCCAAACGAGATAACCGTCTTCTCTTCCGGGATTGAGAAGTACTCTACGGCTAACGACGTGGGACAATGTTATGAGAAATTCGCAGCTGAATGCACTGAGGTGTGTGGACTAGGGGATTTCTGATAAGGTGATTGACAGTGCTTGTACTGAATGGTGGAAGACGCAGAAGTCCTGTGTACACGCTGCTTATAGTTGTCAATAGTTTACAAGCATTTAGTTATTATTTTCTTCACAGGTCAGTTCTCAGTCAGAGGCTTATTCACACCTAGGGCAAGTTCACACAGTGCGGTTTCAAGTGAAAATTGCAACATGTTGTAAGGAGAAAGGCCTATCTCATATACAGGGTTGTTGTTACACTTCATGTGGCCCTCGGACCCACTAATGTTATACTGGTTGTACCCCAGGCTGAGCCGGCCTCAGTGAACGGGGAGAGGGCTGCGCTTGTGCAGTTCTCTATTACGGCAGTTCCGAATTGCTGAGCGAGTGTGCAACCATAGACATGAAGGGGCATTGCTGCGCAAGCACAGCCCTCTCCCCAGTCACTGAGGCCGGCTTATAGCAAGCTATGAGCTGGCCTCCACAGCAGACATTACCATGTGGCAAAACCTTTCCACGCTGTGTTCGGAGCATTTCCTCGTCCACAGCTCATTTTCATTGATTCCTGTGTAAAGCAGTATTGTAGTTCACACACAACGAGGTTTTTCCACGTTTTCTTAATTTTTTTGGACACTGTTTTAGGCGCTGAAGAAGAAGTATGTCAATTCTGGAAGTGTTTTTCTACACTGAAAATCCCCATAGGAATCAATGGAGAGCTTTGGTTTTTGACATGCTTTTTTGCATTTTGCAGCGCAGTTTTTGCCGCAGTGTTTACCTTGACTATTCATTTTTATGGGTGATTCAGAGAAAAAAAAACAGTGATGGAAAACTTCATCTAAAACCCGATCAAATCCTCATCAAAACCACATCTAAAAAGTCCTGTTTTGAGGCACTTTTCAGATGAGGTTTTGACCCTGATTTCATCATTCAGATCAGCCGTGTGAACATACCCTTATACTTGCATTCACCTCTGCAGTCATTTCAGGGTCTGGAGCAGAAGTGAGGACCTCGTTTCTGCCAAAGGCCATTTGGATACTTCTAACGTTATTCATGCAACTTAAAAATGAGCTTGCGGTATTTGGTCAAACTTTTCATTATAGGGGTGTTCCCACCATAGAGTCTGATAGCATATCGCTAGCATACAGCTGCACACACCGCTCACCTGAACTCAGAATTCCCATAGAGCAGAATGGTTAATTATGCACAAGGGCAACCGGCTCTCCAGTCTGAGCTGAAGGTTTCACGTTTTTGCTATAAATAATGTCACCTGTATTTTGCAGATTGACTAAATAAATTTAGTAGATAGTATTTTAAAGGCCCTATTCACATAGCATTTGTTCTCCTTCTTCGTGGTGTAATCCGGATGCCATGAAAAATGTATCCTGACAGATACAGTGATAGGGGCAGAACATATCCACCTTTTGCTTCGGGCACAAAAGCATGGTCTTCCACACTTTTGTGTCTGATGTAAAACATTGAGCCTCATTTATGAAAACTGTCTAAGGGTAAGTTCACACAAGGTTTGTTACATACGTATTTGGGTACGTTTTATTGACCCCAATACGTATTTAACAATGTTCAAGTGTGATTACATTGATTTCAGTGTAAAATACGTATTGTCATTCAGACGTGTTTTACATACGTTTTTGTATTGCGTTAAATGGATGTGTTCAAAGAATTGAAACGTCAGTTCTTGATCCGTTTAATGCATTGAAAAGCCCATAGAAACTATAAGGACACGTTTTTGCCATCCAGAAAACCTATCCAAATTCAGACCACACTTTGTGGTACGTTTTTGGATGCGTTTGACATTGCAAAAACATATCCAAGACGCCGTCTGCACATGCCCTGAGCGTAAAACTGTCTGTGTTGCCCATAGCAACCAATCAGAGCGCAGCTTTCATTTCTTTTACTGCGCTGGACACTGGTTGCTATGGCCTTCCAAGAGACATAACTTTTTCATTTTTTCATCTATATATGAGGGATTTTATTTTGTGCGACAAGATGTACTTTCTAATGGTGTCATTCACCGTGTTATAGAATATAGCGGGAAACAGCAAAGAATTCTAAGTGGGTCAAAATGTGAAGGAAAAAACGTACTTGTGGCATGTTTGCAAGTTTTTATTTTTGTTTTTTTAGGGCGTTCTCTCCCCAGTATAAATAATGTGTTCTCTGTATTCTACAGGTTGATCTGATTCCGGCAACACCAAACATGTAGGTTTTGTTTTTTATTATAATACCGTAAAAACAATCCAAACATTTTCTATCTTTGAAATTTGCTCCGCAGCACCACTTTCTGTGACCAATAACTTTTTTGCACTTCCATCCAAAGACCTGAGCAATGGTGCATTTTTTTTTTGCGGGGTGAAGTATACTTTTTATTGGTACCATTTTTGGGACAGATGTGACTTTTGTGATCACTTTTATTCCAATTTTAGGCAACCTGAAATTTTATATTTTAATAGAACAGACTTTTTATTTGTAAAATGGCAAAAGGGGGGTGATTTGAACTTTTAATTTTTTTTTTATTTTTTTTCCACTTCTACATTGAGTCCCCCTATGGTTCTTGTCCACTAGGGGGTGCGATCATGTTTACACCCTTTTGCATTGTATAAAAATCCTAAATGGTGTACAAAGATGACAGTTTTACAGGAAGTAGTAAAACAAGACACATGGCGGTGATGGAAGCCTTCATAAGGCTTCCAGCAACCATATTAATCAATCAGGGCCATGTGATCTCACTGTGGGGGCCCAGATCAGGATTGAGGAACGTTGCGCATCATCGTTTCTCATTAATTTAGGGGTTAAACAGCACGGAACGGAGTCGGCGGGTGTCAGCTGCAATTAGCTACATAGCCACTTAGCAACACTGTGACGTAGGTTTATATCTAGTGTCATTAAGGGGTTAATATTGTCACTGTGAACCTTAAAGGGGTGTTCCCAGCAAAGTGTGATTGGTGTGGGACCTGCACTTATCTTGGGACTGGGTCCCAAGACTCTCCATGTAATTCTTTGGGAGATGCTAGCACAGGTGAGCAGTGTGATTGAGACGGACACTCCATTGTAAGCCAGGACTTCCCGTAGGTGCGGGTTTTAGAGGTGGGACTCCACCTACTCTGTCCCAAGCCAACGTGGAGCGGGGGGACCCTTATCGGGGTGGTTCCTCCACTGTTTAGAACGGATTAAATAGGGCATGGAGTAGACATTTTTTTCTCTTCTCTTCTTTTTCTATCAAAGCAAATGTATGTATTATATGGAGATATCTATGAACTTCATGTGAACAAGAAGAAATTTCTTTTCATGAATTGATTAATACTGAGGTCATTTAAATGGTATTTAACCCTTTGTCTATTCAGTCTGATGCAATATATGTAATGTACTGTATACAATGTTTTGTAGCCTACCCATATACAGTACTATATTTTTTGGGGGGCACTGTTTTTTATTATTATTTTGATAGCAAAAGGTACATTTTGACCTTATATACATTTTTTTTCAGTGATTTATTCTTTTGAAGGTTAATGTATTAATCATTCACTGATAGCTAATGAGAACTTAATGGCAAATGCCTCAACTTTTAGACCCGCTCAGACAATCAATCCTAAAACTGTACTTCAACTATATATAAACATCTGTGACGGAAAAGAGACAAAATTACAAAACTTTATCACCCTTTTGTCATTAAAATGAATTAAAAACAGATCTTTTAATTTTTTTTCCCTGATATTAATAAAAAAAAGTCATGTAAAAAATAAAAATAAAGCCTTACGTATCATGGATAAAAAGCTGAAAAATCAGTGGAATAATCGGTAATGGGGTTGGTTCCTGAGTGCCCCACCGCTGTTGCTCTGAAGTGCTCTTCTGCACAGGGACCCAGTAAGTGAACACAACTTTTTTTTATATTTTACCCCAGCCCCAGTTAGCTATAATTTTATGCATCTCCTTTACCAAACTGCATAATCCAAATGTCTCTAATCCTGTCCTCCCTTGCTCCCTACTCGGTCACCCTCTCGTGTTTTTCCCCTTTGTCTTGTCTGATTTTTAGTCTTGTTTGCCACTTTTGAAATTCTGTCTGCTCAAATATTTGCATACTAAAGTTTTGATCCATGTGTGGCTGTTTATGGTGTAACATAAGGTTACTTATCAGTGCGTTCTTGATGTTTTTATTTTGTGGTTGTATGAGAAACCATTCACACACATGGACAAAATTGTTGTTACCCTTCCGTTAAAGAAAGAAAAACTCACAATGATCACTGAAATAACATGTAACTCTCAAAGCAAAAATAAGTGCACTAACAATCAACTAATTAAAATTAAATATTAAATTTGCATTGTGGTTCAACCGAAAATTTTTAAAAATAATGAAATTGACCTGTATAAAAATGATGGCAAACTAGAAAAAATTTAAAATACTTTGACCATAGGGACATGTTAAACTAAGGTGTGTCCTGTAATTCAAATTACAGGTATCTTCAAACTTGTAATTAGTCAGTCTGCTTATTTGAAGGGTGAAAAGTAGTCACTGTGCTGTTTGGTATCATAGTGTATACCACATTGAACATGGACCAAAGGAAGCTAAGGAGGAAGTTGACTCCGAAGATTAGAAAAAAAATGATAAACAAACATGTTGAAGATAGAGACTATAAGACCATCTCCAAACAGCTCGATGTCCCTGTTACTACAGTTGCACATATTATTCAGAAGTGGGACTGGGACTGTAGCTAACTTCCCTGGATGTCGACGCCCTTTCTGTTCCATTATATGGAATACTGGCAGATCTGATAGCATCTTCATTGTGACAGGTTCCTGTTAATTAAATTCTTTAATGTTAAAGGGTTTGTCCTTAAAAAAAAATATATATATATTTTATTGGGGCCAAGGTTGTCCAAAATAGAAGAAAAAAATAATACGCTGTTGTCGCTCCGGGCACATCACTCCTCTTGACTTCCAGGTTTTTGTCCCAACACAGAGGAGAGGCTTGGCCTCCATTCACTTAGGCTGTGTTCACACGGCTTAACTGCAGGACATAATTTCACCCCGCAGTTACGCCGTGGGGGCGGGAGCGGGGTAGTGAGCAGGGGGCCGGCACTTCGTCGGCCCATAGACAATCATTACTAGCGGCGCGTATACGCCGCTAGAAAGTGACATGTCAATTATCTCCCCGCCCCCGGCGGCTTCGCCGGGCGGAGAGAGGAGACGTAATCCATAGTTCTCTATGAGAACTGTGAATTACCGTAATGAATGGGCCATTTTCGGCCCGTAATTTGCGCACTTCGGCGCGTAATTACGGACCGTAATACGGCCCATTTTAAGCCGTGTGAACATGGCCTTACAGTGGAACGCAGTTTTCTCTTCTGTGTTGGAACCAGGACCCGGAATTCGAGAAGAGTGACACCTTATCACTAGCACCAGTGAAACCTAGACTGCCACCAGACAGTACTGTTTTCTTGGTTTCATTTTGAATTCGGGGGCGTGTTTACTGGCTTCCACTAGGCTGCAGTAGAAGCCAGGTCTGTAGCTATAGCAACCAGTGCTGGCAGCCTATCAGGAGAGATCAAAAAGGTCTGTAGCTATAGTGACCTGAGGAGCTGATGCAGCACATACAAGAGGGTATATCTCAGAATAGGTAGGATACTGTTACTGGATACATATTGCAAAGTGACTTGTTTTTGCAAGATCTTTAACATAAAAAGCAATCCTTGTAGTGAGACAACCCCTTTAAGGCACACTAGACAAGACACTACATACACAGTGGGTACAGATATATAATTGTCAGATATGCAAGTACAGGTATGGAGTTACAAACCATATAAAGCAGACAAGGTAAAAGTCAGTTACCTGGTATTAGGCCTTAGTGCTGTACAGCCACATAGGGGCTTGTGGTGCAAGAGAGTTCCTGGTTCCTTCTGATTTTTTTTATTGAAAATATTTATTAACAATCAGTCGTCTAAATACCGTATTTTTCGGACTATAAGGTGCACCGGATTATAAGGCGCATTATCAATGAGTGCCTGTTAAGTCTTCTTGGTTCATATATAAGGCGCACTGGATTATAAGGCACGGCACATTAAATGAAACAAAGCTCAGACCGCAAGCCAAGCTTCATTCAACACTTTCACAATAACTCTCAACTTGTAAAGTTGTAACAAAAGTCAATACATGTACATATTTCCGTGCCGTATCTCGAAATACGTGTCACACTTAGTGAAGCTTATTTGCAACTGATTTGCAACTGATTTCGGAACGTATTTACATCGGAAATCCGACGTGAATCAGTTCTGAAATCAGCTGCGTGAACATAGCCTTAGGCCTCGTTCACACCGGCTTTTTTCCCCCCCCGCGGATTTGCTGACGGATTGACGATCGTCAACCCGTCGGCAAATCAGTCAGAAACAAGTCACAGCCTATTTTCTATTGATTTCAATAGAAAAACGGCTCGTTGTTCACACGACGCGTATTTCCATGCTGGATTCCCGGGCCGCGGATTGACGACGGCAACCCGGGACGGAAAAAAAACAATTCACATGTCAATTATTTACGGACGGATTCACCACCTACAATGAATGGAGATGGTGAATCGTTCGGGAATTCAGTTACAAATACGTGCCACATTTTAGGGCCGTGTTCAAGGCTTATTCCGACGGATTTGTGAGCCGATTGAGCTCAACAAATCCGCCGTGAATAAGGGGCGGGACAGGGGCGGGGCCGGAGCGCGGCGGGGGGCGCCGCTCCCAGCCCCATAGACAATGCATTGTTTACGGCGCGTCCGCGCCGTAAATAATGTGCATGTCACTTTTCCCCCCGCGGCGGATTCGCCGAGCAGGGGGGAGCGACAGAATCCACTGTTCTCTATGAGAGCATGGATTACCGTAATTGCTCCCGCGATTGGCGCCGTACTGAAGCGCAAATCCGGCGCGCAGTACGGCGCCAATACGCGGCAAAAATAAGCCGTGTGAAACGAAGGCCTTAGTTGGCCTTATTGAAACTGATTTTCAAACTGATTTCAGAATGTATTTACGTCCGCAATCCGATGAAAAATACGTTCTGAAATCAGCTGCGTGAACATAGCCTTAGTGACAACTTATTTGCAACTGATTTGTAACTGATTTCGGAACGTATTTACTATTGCAAATCAGTTGCAAATAAGTGTCACTAAACTAGCTGTAGCTAATACGTTCTGAAAAAAGCCTAAAAGCCCAAGTGAAGAATTGATTCATATATAAGGCGCATCGGACTATAAGGCGCACTTTCGATTTCTGAAAAAATCATAGGCTTTTATGTGCGCCTTATAGTCCGAAAAATACGGTAATCCTACAACAGCCAGGTGACGCAGTGGGACACAATAAATAGCACATTTGTCATACCTAGCAGGCAATGAGATATAAGACACAGGCTAACCTATGCTAAGCATCACATAACATGCTACACTAGCAGACCTGCACACATCAAGCATAAGGGTATGTTCACACGGCATATTTGCAGGGCGTAATGGGGCGTAATTGCCAGGTTCCTACTCTGCACCTCCCCATTCTTGCATGACTAAACACAAGGGGCCACATGTATGAAACGGTTTTGGTCTAAAACTCACTTTTTTCCTCATAGGTTTCTATGGGGGAAAAAGTGAGTTTTAGATCAAAAAACCGTTTCATACATGTGGTCCAAGGTTTGTTTGTAGTCTGTAACCATGGCAACATATAAGCCCGCATAGGTGCCGTACATAAAAGTATAAGATTTTACAAGACAAGATCTTTTAGTGCAAAGTTGTTTCATTTTAGATGCATTAAAGCAAACATGGTTGCAAAAATACAGATATTTTAAAACTGGAAATATCACTGATCACCTTGAGCCTGTGAAGGTTAGATTAGCCAAATATAATGAGATTTCTTATCTCATGTCTCTGCCGGGTAGACTATATTTTGTGCTCATCACTTGCTGACCTGAGTATTAGGTAGTTATTATAGCTTGTATAAAGGAATCAAAATTTTATTATTTTCTGAAGTAAAAATCAACCTTGGCCTGTTAATTTTCACTTCACTACAAGGCCACATTCACACATTCTAATTTCCAAAGGCAAATCTACCAGAGTATGCATATTTTGGAGTGAAATGTATTTAACCCCCTTCCCATTGCAGACATTTTTCTTTATGTTGCGTCATTCTTTTTTCCCTCACTTCCTTCCAAGATCCAAAACTTTTTTATTTCTCTGTCAACATAGACATATGAGGGCTTGTTTTTTTTTGCCAAACAAGATTTACTTTTTTATGGTACCATTGACCAAACCATATAGAAAAAAATAAAATCTTTGTGCTGTGGTACATTCAAAAGCGCGCTATTTTTGTGGTGGTATCATATTTATGGAGTTTACTGCTCAGTATAAATGACCAGCTATTCGGAATTCTGTATTATACACATCAGTACAATTATAGTGACCCCAAATTTTCATGGTTGGTTATTTTTTATGGTTTGTTATATTTATCTTTATTACATAAAAAAAAAAAAAAATCAGTATTATCAGTATTATTTTGAGATATGTATTTTTTTTATTGCCTTTCCTTCCAAAGTTTTGGAGATTCAAAATGCTAAAAAAAAAAAACTGCATTGAGTATTTTCTTTGTACAGTGTTTGCCTTATGAGATAAATGTTATATGTTTATAGATGGGACTTTTATGGACACAGCGACACCAGTTAAGTTTAACTTTTTTTTTACATTATTTTATTTGTATAATATCAAGAGCGGGTGTTTTGAACTTTTAATGTTATTAATTTCCTTGCTGGTACTTTTAGTCCCTCTTGGATGCTTTTAACCATTAGGGGCATGATCGCTTGTACACTGTTCTGCAATAGTCATATATTGCAGAACAGTGTACACAAATGACTCTCCTATTGCATCTTATTACATCCTGTACTAGCAGTAGTATGATGTCGGCAATGGAGGCCTTTATTAATGCCCTTGGCGGCTATAACAATTAGTCAGCACCATGCGATCCTGTCATGGGGTGCCAGTCTGGCAACGGAGTGGTGCATTGCATCGTTCTGTAGTCCTTTACATACAGCAATTACATTCACCATGACATCTAAAGAGTTAAACTGCTGGGATTAAAACTATCTCCAGTCTCGACTGCAAGCGGCAGGTCCTGGAAGTCAGCTGGTTCCATACACCCTAATGACTACAGGTATAACTGTACATCATATGTCAGGAAAGGGTTAAAATACAGTTGCAGATTTTGCTGCCAATCCATTGGGGATTTATTGCAGATTTTCACTCCAACTCTGAAAGCAATGGGGCTATCTGCATCATATCAGCAATATAAATCAACGTGCTGCAGATTTAAAATCCACACCTCAGTACAATTTCGTTGCATGTACTTTGTGCATTTTTTCTGCAGTGTGGATGTCCCTTAACGACCTATGACGTATATTTATGTCATAATGCTGTTAAGGTTCTATGTAGCGGTTTAGGGTATGTTCACACAGCGTGTTGAGTCCGTGTGAACATACGCTTTTAGATACATGTTTGGATCCGTCTGGCGGAAACTAAATGGATGCAAACTCGTTTCTAATAATGTGCAATGTGATTTAAATTGCTTTTTACTGTGAAACATGCATCAGCGTTCAGACGAATGATCGCCGCTGTGTGTCTCATTGCGTCTTTCGGATCCGTTCCAAGAATTGACATGTCAATTCTTGGTCCGAAGACGCAGCAGGAGCCCTATTTAAAACTATAGGGTGCGATCCTGCTGCATCCAACGCACATCCAAACACGCACCTGCGTGTTGCATGCGTTTAGGATCCGATCACTGTTGCGTTTTTGGATGTGATTTTCGGATCCAAAAACGCCATGTGAAGACCCCCTTACTCAGTAAATCCGCTACATAGGAGGTGGGTGTCGGCTGCTAATTGCAGCTGACACCTGCTGGTAACAGCAGGGAATGGAGCCGAGCTCTGTTCCCTGCAGTTTAACCCTTTAAATGCCGCGTTTCTCACTCCGATCAGCACCCCTGCGGCAAGATCACGGGGTGCCGATCGGTTAACATGGCGGCTGGAAGCCTTGATGGGTTATACATTATAAGGTACAATGCATCAGTATCGCATAAACTTGTAGTCCAGACTCAGCGGGTCACTGGGGGCTGCTCGACTCTTTGATACACATTGGAAACCCTTGCACAGTAGTTTTCCACGGTGAATAATAAGAAAGAAAAGCAGCGACAGTTGTCATAGAATTGCTCCTAAAAATTTTCTATTAGGGTTCGGCGCTCTTTTTTCCCCCAAATATGTGTATGGGAGAAAATTCTATGACAACTGTCTTTTTTTCTTTTTTTGGTTGCAAAAAAAGGGCGAAATTCAAGAAATAGAAAATGTTTGGATTTTTATTTACGGTACTAAAACATTTTGACAAACCCTGTTGCCGGAGTCATTTCATCCTCCAGAAAACAGAAAGCACATCATTTATACTGAATAGTGAGCGCCATGAAAACAAAACCCCCACAAACATAGCGCAAGTACGTGGGATTTTTCACATTTCGCCCCACTTAGAATTCTTTTGCAGTTTCCCAGTATATTCTATGGTACGATCAATGACGCCATTAGAAAGTGCATCTTGACCTGCAAAACAAAAGCCCTCATATGTCTATGTAGGTGGAAAAAAACGGAAAACAAAAACCTGAACATAGCTGCTCCTTAAGGGGTTAAAATACTTTTTGTTCCTCAAAACGTATCCACCACGTGTGAAAGCCCCATAAGGCTATGTTCACACGGCTTATTGCGGCGCGTTTTAGTAGCACAGCATACCCGTGTTTTTTGGAAGCTTAATCGCGCAACAATTCCGAACTTTTCCCCCCCCCCCCCCCCCCCCTGCGTACAAAAGGGCTATGAAATTTCCGTAATTGCGGCGCGATTTAAAAAAGGGATAAGGGTATGTTTTTCACACGATGTATGCGGTGCGTACAGTTGCGCTGCAAGTAATCCTTGTTTCTTGAGTGGCCCCAAAAAGCGTGCACTCCGCAAAGCGGGGGGGAGGGGGGGTCGCCAGGCCCCCCGCCCTTGACATTCATTTCTGGGCGCATATTCGCCGCGAGTGATTGACTGTCATTTCCCCCCGCACTTGAATACGATCGTATTGTACGGCAAAGGGGGGGCGAGGTGTAAACCTAGTTCTTTTTGGAAATTTGTGATTTTTCCGTAAATTTTCGGCGCGTTTTTGCGCAAAAACGCGGAAAATAGGTGCCAAAATTATCCCTTTTAAAAAAACATACCCTAATGGCCCTTTTAAGATGTTTTGAGCGATCCATTTTGATTTTTCTGTAAAAGGCTCGTTCACACGGCTTATTTCGCCGGGTTGGGGCGTACTGCGGGGATTTTGCGCTTCAGTCGGCTCCAATCCGTCCCTTTATTACGGTAATTTCCCCTTCTTTAGGAAAAATGGGGTTTGGTCCTCCCCGCTGCGAATCCGCCGCGGGGGGGGGAAGTGACTGCCAAATTATTTCGGCGTAACGCCGTAAAAAGCATCGTTATGGGGGGCCGGGAGGGGGGCAGCCCGCCCCCGCCCTTATTAAACCGGTAACTGCCGGCAAAACCCGGCCCGCAATTTTCGGGGTTTTAAAAAAGCCGTGTGAACACGGCCTAAAAGTACATGGTAGATTAAGAAAATGACATTTTACAGCTCTGTAACATTGGCCTGCAGGTGGCACCAGCTGTCTTTCATGAATCTATGGTGAACAAGCAAATGTTGTTAATAACTCATACAAATATATAGATGTCATTGAACAAGAGAAGCTTCTTGTGTTTCGTTCATGAATGTCAAGCACAAACAAAAACATAGTTTGGAGAAAATTCGGGTCCGGCCTGCCGGCTTGTAGAATCCCCGTTCAATTTGTTTAAAATTTAAGGTTTTTTTTTTTTTTTGAAAACTATTTTTTTTAAAAAAAAAAGTTTTTCCCAAATAATTTTTTAAAAAAAAAACATCAAAAATTTTTCACAATAATTTGCTCCGGGAAATGCAAAAGATTTTGTAAAACTTTTTACCAGAATTTTTTTGGGTTTTTTCAATTACTGAGGTTTTTTGGGGTTTCATTACAGCCTTGTTGGGATGAAAATTGGGCTATGTAAATTTTCCCTGTTTTAGCCCCTTTGTTTACCCAATCCTTGCAACAAAAAACGATTAGTATATGTTGTAGTCCAGGCGGAAGCATAGTTTTGAATTAAATTTAAAAAAAGATACAATTTTTTACAAATTTACTAATTATGTGTAATTTGGACCATATAAGTATTGGGTATGGATGTTTTAAAAAAAAACATAGAAAAATGAATACAAAAAAACAGGAACAGCAGTAAAGGAGTCCAAAGTCTAGGCCACCCTTGGTGAGAAGGAGAGGGTATCAAGCATTTCTCGTCCTATTAGTTACAAAAGTATTTGTTTTATACCCTAAGTCCCTTCAGTAAGGTTTGAGTTAAATTTCCAGTTTGAAAGGGTTTTCTTCGTACCATTATAAGCGCCTTTTTTTCCCTGATATCTAACCCCCCCATTTAGTTATAGATTTTTTAATTTCCCTAAATTAAACCCGGGTAGGGTCGGTCTGGAATCCACGCGGGGTCGGAAAAAGGTGTCATTGTGAGCGTTTTCTGTCTCGGTTAGAAAATGCTCAATAAAGAATTTAAGTATTTTATTGTCTTTTGGACGGTTTTGGAGGACGGTTCTGTCCTCGGTTTGTGGATTTGCCCGTTCACCAAAACCCTTTTAAATTAAACATTTCGGGCCCCGAAACCGGGCGGAAGATCGTGCTTTGGCCCCGGGGATTTTCAAAAAGATGGCAGTGAAGTGCACCCGGCTGAAAATCTGCTCAGTAAGACAAATAAAGGGGGGTTTTTCTTTTTAAAGTCAAAGGGGATGGTTTTTTGGTCGTTTTTCCGGGGGTTTCCCCCAAATCCGCAAACAGTCTGAAAATCTGCCCAAATAAAGGGCATGCCCCTTTAAACGGGTTTTACTGGGCCGGTTTTTAAAGCCGGGTTTGGGGTTTTTTTCAGCCCGGGCCTAAAAAAAACCTGGCCCGAAAAAATGGGCACAATTTGTGCTCTAGGGAAAAAACCCCCTTTGCAGTTTGTCCCCCTGCGGGGTTTTCCGCCCGGACGGTTTTGCCGCCGGCGGTCCGGCGGCAAAAAAATTGAACTTTTCTTTCTTCCGTCCGGGTTTCCGGAGGGAAATTTATGAAAAATCTCAATGGGAGGGGGGAGGGTGTTTTTCCGCTCTTTGCGGGAGGAAAACCCCCGCCCCCCCCCCCCCCTGCGGCGTGGGGGGGGGCCGCAATAGGGGGGAAAAAAATACCGGGGAAAACCCGGGGGGAAAAATTTGTCCATTTGCCGTGGGGAACATCCCAAATGCTGTGTGGACGGCCCCTTTTTAGAAGCCCCCAAAAGCCCCAAAACCTTGCCTTAAATTTAACAAATAAACCTTGGGATAAGTGGGGCATTGGAGCTTTGCAGTGCCCCACCATAACGGTGAAAGGCTTTACGTGTGCCCCAATAATGTGCCCCGCCATACAGTTTTCCACAAAAACAGTCCCCAACCATCAGTGTCCCCTAATTGTTATAGGTGTTATAACAAATTTGGGCACCTGCAAAAGGGAACTGTGTAAAAAGGGAGTCATTTTTTTCCCTTTCCGGGTTTCCCCACCCTTTTCCCAAATTATTTTTGGTTTTAAAAAATCAGAGGTTTTGGGACTTTACAGCCCATTGTAGTTTAAAAATTTAAACGGTTAAATTTTTTTTAAGGGGGGGGCCCTTCACTGAAAGCTTTAAACCCAAAGGGGCCCATGAATCCTTTGCACAATACTGGTTTGTACTTTTAAACCTTGTGAAAGAAATGTTCTGAAATCAAAAATCACATTTTTTTTTTTTTCCACATACAATAAAAATGATTTTACCCAAAATTAGGTGGCCTTTCTGTTTTAACCCAAAAGGCCTTTTTTAAAAACATTTTAAATTTGCGTAGCGGGAAATTATTTGGGGGCTTAGAAAGTATTTGTCATCTACCCTTCCCGGCATTCACCACCTGTGATAAAGAAGCATCTTCCTTTTAAGCCTTGATTTCTTTCATGTTTTATCATGTACGTGAGCGGAGTTGTAGGTAGGCTCTCCTTTATTACAGTACACGTTTCTCAGGATTTGTATGTATACACTGATCAAAACCAATTCATATTTTGTAGGTTTGCCTCATGCTACATAATCAGCTCTGCTCATCAATGGATGGACTCCACAAGACCTCTGAACTTGTCCTGTGGTATCAGGCACCAGTATATTTGTAGCAGATTTGCTAAGTTGACATTTGGGGCCTCCATGCATTGGACACTCATCATTAAGCCCATGGCCCTGCTGCCTGTTCATTGTAGTAACTATGGTACAGCAAGCAAAAATGAAAAACTGGTCAGCACATCCAAAACACTTTTAAAGAAATCGGTGTAGATACACGCAGGCGTGGCAGCAAAAAGCAATGCGAACACATTACCAGCAGCACTCTACAAGCGTAAAAAAGCAGTCAAAGGGAATATAGGAATTTGTTCAAAATTAATTTCTGCTGCTGTAGGATATATGAAAATTTGAAGCTCTTAGCGTACAATTGGGGGAATGGCCTCCATTTTGGTTGTGCACTCTGCCCATCCACAGAGATATCAGGGTGTCAAAAGTTTAAAATTTCCAATTCTCATGCCTTCAAGCTGTTCCACCTGATGAGAAAAAAAAATCACAGTACTAGAGTATTTTCCATAGACAGTAATAACTTTTAGGGCACCCTTCTATCGCGCCCTTCTTGCCCCACTCAAAATAGACGCACTACATATGATTGGTGGATTCATATCTACCGCCTGGTCTCAACCAATCAGTTCTTTTCTGCCTTTTTTACTGTATTTTGAACTGTCCCTCCTTTTTCATTTGATTGGTCAACACTACTCCATAGGTTATAATGGGTCACTGTCGCTCCTATTCTAGTTTTTTGCCGACCAATGAGAAGAGCTTACAGAATTTGAATTACTGTATTTCCCGGCAGTTTTCTATATCGCAATTCCTGATGTAGCGCCGGTGATGGCGACAAACGCGTTGTTAGTGATTTGATTGAAGTATGTTTTTAGAAGGTTTGAGCTCTTTTTCAGATGATGTTTTACACCTAATAAAAACGATTTTTGGAATCATACTCCATGCCTCACGGAGCTGAGATTTATTTCTTTTGCTATCTTATATATTTTTCCTCTAATTTTACGTTCTCGCTTCACTTCGCCTCCTCCACAATCAACTGGGTCTGCCTGTCGGAGCTGCAATGTGCCTCACTTTGCCGACCCGCGATCATGCATACCTCAGAGTATTTGAAAGTGCCGCGTCCTGCCCCAGAACGCCCACACCGCGCCCATTGCACGCCCCTTCATGTTAGGCGCAGCCGAAAGTGGCGAAGCTTGCGCCTAACATCGCATCACTGCGTCCAACGGGATTTGGATCGGTGAGCCGCAGTTTTCGCCAGAAAACAGGCGCAACTCCTGATCATACATGTCGCCCAAAATGTTAATTTGTATTATTTTGTTAGTATTTGGTAAATCCACCTCTGGCTTTCAGCTCTGCCTGAATCCTTCTGGGCTCTGAATCAGATTCAAGCATGTCTTGACCAAAATCTGATCCCAGGTCTCTTCTACACATTCCCACTGTTGGTGCAGACTGGGCTTGGATACAAATGCAGCTTTTTCTTCAACTCTACCCACAAGTGTTCAAAAGATCAAAACATTGTTACCCTTTTGCTTGTCAGTGTCTGTTCTACCTTAATAGCTTCATTATTGTATCATAAGGTGATAAACAGCCTGATGTTACCACTTTATTATTCAGTAAAAGTTATCACTTAAACATGAGCCGTGTATGAGGGAGTCAGGAGTCGGAGGTTTGAGAAATTGAGGAGTCGGGGCTTTGGCTTGCCGACTCCACAGCCCTGCTTGATCCATACTTTGGCGCGTATTACGCGCTAGGGAGAATGAAAGTCAGTGAGAGGCTTGAGAAGGACGTGCTGGCCAAGCGCCTCTCTCTGAAGCTGCGGCCGTATAGTGGCATGCACAGTACGCACTGCTATACGCCACCGAGATACCGTGTGAACATACCCTTAGACTATGTTCACACGGCTTATTTTGGGACGGATTTCAGCCCCTATTTCGCGCCGTACTGCACGAATTACGGGTGAAATCGTCCCAGTCATTACGGTAATCCACAGTTCTCATAGAGAACTATGGATTATGTCTTCTCTCCCCACTCGCGAAATACGGTGAGCGGGGAGAAAGTGACATGTCAATTATTCACGGCGGTATATACGCCGTGAATAATGAATGTCTATGGGGCCAGCGGGCTGCCGGCCCCCCGCCCCGCTCCGAAGCACACGGCGTAACTGCGGGCTAAATCCGTCCCGCAATTACGCCGTGAATAAGCCGTGTGAACATAGCCTTCTGGTTACCCTCTCCTCACCAGGAACCAATTAGATGAATGACAAAACAATAAAACCAAGTTTAATTATCCTTGGCTACAAAGTACAATGGGAAGTACGGCAAGCATACTAAAGCAGCAAAAACAAACATAACCTCACTTTCTTGCTTTAGTGCTAACTAAGCAGTGAACATTGATCTCAGGGTTATCTAGAGATGGACGGTCATTTAAAGAATAGAAAAACTGATAATGAGTGGACTAACATGTCCTTCACAACCAGCTGGCTTTATAAATGCCCCCCAGATGTAATGTTTTAGGTCCATATCCCTATATTGTCACCTTTGTCTACGTCTATTTTCATCTAATGTGTTTTATCATGTTTTAGGCCTATGTGTGAGCAGAATATATATATTGCCTACAGCCAGTATGGCTATATGAACAGTTCTGTATAAACTAGGACTTTTGGGGTCGTGTGTGATTGTTGTTTTCCTCTGATTTTTGGCCTGCTATTTCTCTCTAACTACTAACCATATTTCCAATGAAGCTAATACATATGGTTTTGCATTATCATGATATACTCCTTGAAAGCAAGAGATCTGAAGGTGACCCAGTACTATAGAATTAAGCTTCATTTACATTTTGTTTTGGCAGCACATTCATGGTACACACAGAGATGGAACCATTTACTTCTATAAGGCAAATGTAGTCCCAATTGGACTACATTTTCCCTATTTTTGGAATTTATACCATTCCTGTATCAGACACAAAAACATTGGAGAATAACACTGTTGTGTCTGATGCAGACGGTATACTTCACCAAATCTAGAAGTCTTTGGCCCTGTTGTGGTATCCAATGGTATAGGCTTTTATATTATTCCAACAGATACCATGAACAGACTCCCAAATGAGATGTGAATGGGGTCTTAGAGGGACCAGTTCTACCCATTAACAGCAAATCTTAGAGCTGACAAAGGGACATAAAGCAGCACACTTACACCATTATCAAATGTGATGCACTTTATTTTAACCCCTTTGTAGGTAGTTTGTGAAGCTGTTCATTAGTTGTGATTGCAGTCTTAGGGCTTGTTCACACGGCTTATTTGGACGAGGTTTTGGACGAGGTTCATTTCATTGATTCCTATGTAAAACAGCGTTGTAGGTCACACACGACGAGGTTTTTACACGCTTCTTTGGAAGCACTGAAAAAGAAGTGTCATGTCAATTCTTGAAGCGTGTTTTGGGCGCATTTTCGGCATGGTTTTTGGCGAGGTTTTGCGTGCGTTTTTTGTCCTGGCTATTAATTTGTATGAGTCAAAACCTCGTCGAAAATCTGATCCAAAACTTTGCCTAAAACATCTTCTTAAGAAGCGTATTTCAGGCGAGGTTTTGGGAGTGGAAACGCTCCGAAAACCTCGTCCAAAACCACGTCAAAATAAGCCATGTGAACAAGCCCTTTGGGTTCTTTCACACTGTTGTTTTGTGGCTTTTTCGGTTCGGTCCTGGGGTCACTGGATGGCAGTGAAATTGCCTTCTTTAACCGCAAGCCCCTTTACATTTCCTAAATGTTTTACAGGTGAGTGATCAATTATTGTGTTAAGGGTAGTTTTACACGTTTTGTTTTTGTAGCATTTTTAAACTGCATAAAAAATCTAACCAGTTAAAAGTGCATTTTTTTTTTACCCAAATGTCACCTTTGTTTCAAGTTACAGTTATTTACAAAACCACTAGCATTAAAAAAGCATGCTTTTTTTTCTTTTTAAAATGCATGTTTTTTTTACATATATTTTTGAGGTGGATTCACACATGGTGGTTTTGTAATTAACTTCAGTATAAAGTAACTGAAATTAATTACAGAACCACTTGCATTCAACAAAAACGCATGCAGTAATGCAACATGGCAACCTAGCCTTATAGAACTCCATTCCGTTCAAATATACAGTGAACACTGTGAAAATAAAAATATCCAACAGGAAAATTGCAGGTTTTTTGCTACTTTGCATCCCCCAAAATCAGAATGAACAGTGATTTAAAGTCACACATATCTCAAAATAGTACCAATAAAAATTATTCTTCAGCTCACATAAATGAACCCCCACAATGAAAGATAAAAAAGTTATTGTAAAGATTGTGTCATTTACCAAAGTGAAACGAGTACTGTATCAACATGGGCTGACAGACCACTCTGCCAGGAGGAAGCCATTACTCCAAAAGAAACATGTAAAAGTCAGTTTAATGTTTGCAAATGCTCACAGGAACCAAGATCTACATTTTTGGAGACGTCCTGTGCTTTGACGAAAAATAAAATTGAACTGTTGGTCATAATGACCATCGTTATCTTTGGAGGTAAAAGGGAGAAGCTTAGAAGCCTAAGAACACCATCCCAACTATGAAACACGGGTGTGGCAGCATCATGTTGTGGGGCTGGTTTGCTGCAGGAAGGACTGGTGCACTCCACAAAATAGATGGCATCATGAGGAGAGAAGATTATGTGGCAATACTGAAGCAACATCTCAAGACATCAGCCAGGAAGTTAAAGCTTCGGCAGAAATTGGTCTTCCAAGTGGACAAAGACCCGAAGCTACTGCCAAACTTGTGACAAAGTGGCTAAAGGATAACCAAGTCAATGTTTTTGGAGTGGCCATCACAAAGCCCTGATCTCAATCCTATTGAAAATTTATGAGCAAAGCTGAAAAGACAGGTGCGAGCAAGGTGACCTACGAACATGGTTCAGTTACACTAGTTCTGTCAGGAGGAATGGGCAGAAATTCCTACCAATTATTGTGAGAAGCTTGTGGATGGATTCCAAAATGTTTGCCCCAAGTCATACAGTTTAAGGGCAATGCTACCAAATACTAATGAAATGTATGTAAACTTTTGACTTTGCAGAAAGTAATAAAAATGCTTCAAAAATTATCTCTCTCAAATTGTTCTGGCATTTGGCAAATATAAATAATTTTGGTTCCTAATTGACCTAAAACATGTAAAGTTTATTCTGATTTCATGTCAGATAGTGAGAAAAACTTGCATATGTGTCTTTTTATATAGTGTATGTAAACTTCTGGTTTCAACTGTAGATATAAAAATAAAAACGGTATGGCTGTAAAAAAAACCAGGTGTGATGTAAACAAAAATGCGGTGGGAAGGGTTTGTCCAGTTACTAAAAAGAAAATAATAGTAGGCTCCTGGTGCCCCATTAAAAAACAACCAAAAACAACTTACTCCATAATCACATCATCTCTGCAGCCGCTGTCTGTGACCGCTGTAGCCAATGAGTGGCTGTAGCAGTAATGTCCCAATTTGGAAGAAGAACAAGATAAAAATAATACCGGGGAGACTCGGCACTGGAACAGAGAATCGGAGGTAGGAGAGTATAGGTTTTTTTGTTTATTAAATCGGGCACCAGGAGCTTACTATTATTTTTTAAGGAACTGAACAACTACAAAAACACTATATTCTGTGTGTTACAGTCCACAGTTAAAGAGTGGACGGATCTATCCAGTTTTAGTGGAGAACATAGCTAGGGGGTTGCCATCAGAAAAAAGTCATAGCCGTATTTATTCTCGATTCTTTACTCCACATAAGTGATATCCTATTGTGCAAAAAATCTGCTTCTGATTTGAACTTGTGTGTCTCCTGGTGTGGACCCAAATATTAAGGGCCCCATATCATGTTCAAAAAACTGACACCCATTCCTGCTGGTCACCCCAACCTCTCCTTTGTTAAAGAGGTTTTCTTGCCATGCTGTTTCACAGAGCCACAGCAGGCTTCAGACTTGCACTTCCTGGTCGAGCTGTAGGTGGGTTTATAGCAGTGGTTGGCATATCAGCTCTGCTATTCATAGATGAGCCTGTTAGGCTGAGTTCACACGGCTAATTGCAGGGCGTACAGTACGCCCCGCAATTACGCCGGCCCCATAGACTGTCATTACTCGTGGAGCGTAAGCGCTGTGGATAATTGACATGTCACTTATCTCCCCACGCATCATATTGTACGCCCGGGGAGAGGAGGCGTAATCCATAGTTCTCTATGAGAACCGTGGATTACCGTAATAACTGGGGCACATTTTGCTCGTATTTGAGCACAGTACGCTGCGAAATGCGCCCCAGTTTAAGTCGTGTGAACATAGCCTCACAGTGAAATGACTGCAGGAGATGTAAAATCTGTAGTACACAATACTACAGAGCTCTAAGGAGTGAAAACATGTCCTTATCTTAAATAAACAAAGCTCTGTTCCTAGAAAATGGAGTGATATCACCACGGACGGACAGCAGCTTCCAGCTAATCCGAGAATAGATGGTCGGTAACCAGAGAAACTTGTGTATACTACCAGTAGATAAAATCTTCTTTATCTATTGAACAAAATGAAAAAAGCAATGTATTTTGTAGTAGTCTCCATTTACCTGTCCCTCCATGTTTAAAGCTAATCATTGCAGTAAGAATACCCTTTTAACATTGTGCCATGTGAGTGTCCTGATTTGGTCACCCCTTTCAGGAGCCCCATACAATTACTTATTTTATCATACAGGCATCCCGTGTGCCTCTTTATATAATCATAGAAAATGACTGATTTCTGGATAACAAGTGTAAGGTGTTATATAACCGGATGCAGTGATTATCATTCCATATCCATAAGTGACTTTTCAGGTCGGTGGAACGTGATCATTTAACAAACTACTAGACACGTCAGATGGAGCCATCGCAAGTAACCAGGAAGGACACTCGGTCCTGCTCCGATGCCAGATCCTTGACTCAGGGGAAGGCTATCCCTGCTTAGCTGCCCGTCCCTGCCACCCAGCCCGCTGCTGCAAGCTTTTACAATGAATCATATGTTTTGCTACTTATTATGAAATGTCAGTGCTCTTTATATCATCTATGTTTCTATGCCTTTTGCAATGTAGCCATTATGTAAGAGGTGACATCATTCTGTGACATCTCGCTGATTCATCTCATCATGCTGAACTTTGCAATCACTGACCGCTTGTATGTAGCTTACATTTCTTATCCTGTTTTCTTCTCATCGTTCAGACCCCGGTGACCCCAATCCGTCATACAGCTCAGTATTGCACTATACATTCACCATGTCACTCAGGGTCACAATACAAAAAAGCTTCTGAAGACCTAACATACCAAGACAGCAAGCAAATGTTTTTTTCAAATCATATTTCAGGCACATAATCATATGATGTACAAGAAAGCCGAACAATATGATAATGGTAACATAACAGCTCCGTTAGACGTTATAGGCCAAACAGTTTGAATCAATCACAATATGATCTAAATACACAATAATCCACAACAAAAATACTAACAAAAACTCATGCATTGAAAACTAGATCTGTAATAAATCCAAATATAAGAAAAGCCTATATTAAATGTTGCTGTGTACAACATGGAGGAACCACCATATAACATCAGTGGCACTCAGAAAGGAGATATAACTAAGCATCACATGAATTGCAAAATGGCACATACAAAAATGGAAAAACACCCCACTCTAAAGTCCTACACAGGCAAGTCACATTATTATGACCACCAGCCAATGTCCAGAGTAATTGCTGTGTGCAACACAGAAAGCAACTAGAAGGTCTGGGAGTGACTCGATAAGGTCTTGGTTGGTTGTCACTGAGCTGCTGGAGGTGGTCGCAGTGATCCCACAGATACTCAATTGGGTTCAGGTCTGGAAAATTACGTTTCGGTCCTAAATTGGACCTGTTTCAACCGAATCTTCAACAGGATTTTTTTCTCACATTCAACTCATTATTCTCTATTACCTGTTAGATCTTATAACAGTGTATGTGTGAAGCCGGAACACGCTGTTATTGGCTGAATTCTTTTGGCTTGCACCCGTTTATTTTTAAGTGCCATAGACATTTTGAAAAAATTTGTAGCCATCTGGCATGTTGCATTGTCTGACTGGAAGATCCCATTTACCCAAATAAAGACCATCATCATGTATGGGTGTATCTAAAGAGCAAAGATTAATTCATACCCAAATTGGGTGAGAGCACCTTCCACATGGATAAGTGGCCCAGATGGTGCCACAAAAAATGTTCCCCAGACCCTAACATTGCCACCACCAGCGTGTTCTTCCAGCATTGATTGCATTTGTTCTCTGATGTTTTTTGCTTGACAAACCAACGTACATCCATTCATTGACAACGCGACTCAGAGGAGAAGGCTACCTTTGCCAATCAGTGGAGGTCCAGTTCTAATGATGCCGTGAAAATTTAAGATGTTTTTGTTGATGAATATTCATCAGTAGAGGTACAGTGACATCTGTCTGGCTTTGGCACCCCATACGCAGTAGAGTTGCTGACTGTGTTGGTGCCCCAGCTTAATTTGTTCATAGCATGTCAGTCTGTACTGACACACATTTATAGCCAACATTCACTTTTCACATCAATAGCACGTGGTGCTCCTCAGTTTCCACATGCCCTATTCACAGTGATGCCCTTTGTTCACTCGCAATACACTTTCACCACAGCAGCATGCAAACAGTTCAAAAACTCCACAGTTTTAAAATGCTGCCACCCTTTGCCAGGAAGCCAATAATCATCCATTTTACAACCCTAATAAATCCTCACTTTTACCAATGACAGCAATGAAGGATATGTGTGCAGACAGCCTATCACACCTTGTATACCCACCGAGCTAGCTCAGGACACGTGAATTTCTTCATGAGCTATGTGCTCATGTGTGGTCATAATAGTGTACTGCGTGTATCGCTTGAACTATAAAATTTCTTGTATCTGATTGAAGAAGTATCCCATTATAAAATCCTATGTGTTAATAACATTCGACCAAATTACAAATAATATACAAACAACAAATGAGTGTGCAACTGGAGGGTACAGATCAGAAAAATTAAGAGAACCAATATGTGGTTCGCTGTTCGCTTTGTCGGGAGTCGAAGCAGTTACTATTCACACATAGGACTTTATAACGGTGTTTATCTATTTCTATATGTGTCATTTTGTTTTTCATTTGATATCATTTTATATACACGGGTTTTTCCTCCCCTTGTGATTTTTGATTGGTCCATCTTTGGCATTGGGTGGTGACCGTTGATTGCTGTAGTGCCTTCTCAGTGTTAGGCTTGTTCATGATGGCTGCACATGTGGGTTTGTGTCCATGGCACTTTCCTTCCCTCTCGTTGATAGTGCTGGTCTTCGACGTGCCTATTTGATTGGGAGGTGCAGTGGAACTCATTCAGATGGGTGTATGTCATATCTATGTATGGGTTGTTTGTAGTATACAGTCATGGCCAAAAATTTTGAGAATTATACAAATGTTAATTTTTACAAGTCTACTGCATCAGGTTTTATAATGGCAATTTGCATATACTCCAGAATGTTATAAAGAGTGATCAGCTTAGCAGCAATTAATTGCAAAGTCAATAGTTGCCTAGAAAATGAACTTTTTCCCCCAAAACACATTTCAACTTCATTGCAGGCCTGCCTTAAAAGGCCCAGCAAACATCGTTTCAGTGATTGCTCCATTAACACAGGTGTGGGTGTTAATGAGGACAGGGCTGGAGATAAATCTGTCATGATTAAGTAAGAATCACCCCAAATGGACACTTTAAAAGGAGGCTGGTGCTTGGCATCATTGTTTCTCTTCTGTTAACCAGGAAAGAAACAGTGCAGTAATCATTGCACAGCACAAAACTGGCCTAACAGGGAAGAGTATCGCAGCTAGAAAGATTGCACCTCAGTCAACAATCTATCGCATCATCAAGGAATTAAGAGAGAGGTTCCATTGTTCCCAAAAAAGGGCTCCAGGGCGCCCAAGAAAGACCAGCAAGCCCCAGGACCTCTCTTAAAAGTGTTTCAGCTTCGGAATCGGGCTACCAGCAGTGCAGAGCTTGCTCAGGAATGGGCAGCAGGCAGGTGTGAGTGCATTTTCACCACTGTGAGGCGGAGACTCATGGAGCAAGGCTGGGTGTCAAGGAGGGCAGCAAAGAAGCCACTTCTCTCCAGAAAAAACATCAGGGACAGACTGATATTCTGCCAAAGGTACAAAGGGGGTGGACTGCTGGGAAATGGGGTAAAGTCATTTTTTCTGATGAAACCCCTTTCCGAATGTTTGGAACATCTGGAAAACAGTTGTTCGGAGAAGACAAGGTTTAGCGATACCCCCAGTCTTGTCTCATGCCAACTGTTAAAACATCCAGAAACCATTTATGTGTGGGGTTCTTCTCAGCCAAGGGAATCGGCTCTCTAAAGTCTTGCCTAAAAACACATCCATGAATAAAGAATGGTACCAGAATGTCCTCCAAGAGCAAAATTCTCCAACCGTCCAAGAGCAGTTTGGTGATCAAAACGCCTTTTCCAGCATGATGGAGCCCTTTGCCAAAAAATCAAAGGTGATAACTAAATGGCTCGGGAACAAAACATAGAGATTGGGTCCATGGCCTGGAAACTCCCCAGATTCTTAATCCCATTGAGAACTTGTGGTCAATCATCAAGAGACGGGTGGACAACAAAAACCAACAAATTTTGACAAAATGCAAGCATTGATTGTGCAAAATGGACGGCTATCAGTCAGGATTTGGTCCAGAAGTTGATTGAGAGCATGCCAGGGAGGAATTGCAGAGGTCCTGAAGAAGAAGGGTCAAACATTTGCAAATATTTTGACTTGCTGCATTAACTCATTTTTGTCAATAAAAGCTTTTTTTAAATTCAAATATGATTGCACTTGTATTTCTGTATGTGATAAAAGCATCTGACAAACACACATAAAAACCAGACGGCAACAGATCATGTGAAAATATAATATTTGTGTCAGTCTCAAAACTTTTGGGCATGACTGTAGCATTTACATTTTGACTAAGAACTAGACATTTCGAAAAGCGTCAGCAATTTATCATGTCTTTGAATACTATGTCACTTTTTATACTGATATACTTTTTTAGATCTACTTTTTGAGAGGTACTAATGTTATATGGTGGTTCCAATAGCAAGGGTATAGCCAGCTCGCCTTAATGATGCTGAAACCACCAGCAACATATGCACATACCTCGCTTCTAGTAAGCAAGAGTATATAGAACTTGATTAGGTCAGCACAAATGCGGTGGATAAAAATAAAACAATGTCCTTTATTCCTTGCACACAAGGGAAAAATATCTTAAAAATTTTAAAAATTAAAGCTTAAAGGGGTTGTCTCACTACAAGGATTGCTTTTTATGTTAAACCTCTTACAAAAACAAGTCACTTTGCAATATGTGTCCATTAGCAGTTGTGTACTATTCCCAGATATCCCCTCTTGTATGGGCTGCATCATCTACTCAGGTTGCTATAGCTACAGACCTGTTTGATCTCTCCTGATAGGCCGCCAGCACTGGTCACTATAGCTACAGACCTGGCTTCTACCGCAGCATAATATAAAACAGTAAACACGCCACTGAATTCAAAATGAAACCAAAAAAGATGAATCCATGTAGTGAGACAATCCCTTTAACATTTCCAGTTCTCATCCCTTCAAACTGTTCCACCTGATGACAAAAAATGTAGGAAATGCTGTTTAAATTTTGGATAACATTTATAGGTGGCCCCAGGGGTCTACATTAGCTTATGCCCGTTAGCATAAGGTGAAAAAATTAAAGTGGTTAAATCAAATGTCTCACCCCCTGAAGAGGAGAATTAGTGTAAATTGTTTTTGCAGTTGGACAGCATTTACAGGTGGCCTTTACATTTTCAAAAAATGTGAACTAGTTCCACAAATTCCACTGTGTGCCACCTGTAAATGCTGTCCAAATGCAGACACAATTTACACAAATTCTCCTCTTCGTAAGTGGAACAACTTCAGGGGGTGAATTATTCAATTAATTTTTTTCACCTTGTGCTAAGGGCCACACTATTGTACACCATAAAAGCAAATACACACTGTGTCAGAGAAGAAAATTCATCTGACGCATTTTAAGCACCTAAATGGCTATGACTAAGAACACTTAGGTGCTCGAAACGCGTCAGCAGAATTAGCTTCTCTGTCATGCTGTGTATTTGCTTTTATGGCATATAATAAATGCATATAATGAATAAAGGACTTTTTTTTATTCTTATCCACCGCATTTGTGCTGACCTGATTGAGTTCTTTATCTGTACACCGGCAACAAATTATATCGCTATATCTCATATTTGGTTGTAATAAAGATCTAGATTTTTTTCTGATGCCAGCGTGTCATTGAATAAAGTGAACTCAAAGAAAAGGTTTCTAGTTTCATTCATAGTCATTGATTTTTGCTGTTATCTGCTTTTAGATGCTCTGGCAAATCCTTCAGCAGTTTACACTTTTGGGGTCAGGCTTGCATGTCTCTATGGAAACACATTATCTACCCTAAAGGTTGGTGACAGATTATATAGCGACTGTAATGCTTTCATAGGAACTGCTTTATTTAGGAGGCTATTTATCAGATTGCATGATTTTAGCATAGAATCAGTGCCCAAATAAAGCATTTTGGTTTATAGTATTGGAGTTTTGGTATCAAAGTTCTACAATTATCAATAGAAAGACTCCTCATTGGCCTTTTTTACAATTTTTAAATGCATGGACAACATAAAGAGCTTGTATTATAAATAGGTCTTGCCAGGATTCACTATTTTACATGGCTACTTTTTTTCGGTTTGTTATCTTTGATAAATAATAAAGGCATAGTGGTCCACCTTAGGGTCAGTGTCGGACTGGGGTGCCTAGGGCACACCAGAGGAGTTGATTTTAGGGGTCCACTTTGCCTCGCTGTCTCCGCCACCTGTACGGTGTCCCACCCGGTCTCGCTTCGACTTATACAGACCGATGTGATGATATCATTACACTAATCTGTAATCAAGATGGACAGGGCCGGACTGGGAATAAAAATCAGCCCTGGCACTAAGCCCCCAGCAGCCCACATACAATATCCACTTACAAAATTTCCCTTGTTCTCGCACCTCGCCACTTTCTAAAATAAACTACACTATAAAGCTGCTTTCACATGGAGCATTTTAGGTGCATTTTTGATGTGTTTTTGTGCAGAAAGGCAGAGCAGTTAATGCTGTACATTTCTGCACAAAAAAACATAAACACACAAAAAAACGCTCTGTGTGAAAGCCCCCTATACACATGTAAGAAAGAAAAAGTGGTGCAGAGAAACCCATGAATTAGCCAAGTAGATAGAGCTGCCCCCAGTAATTAGCCAGGTAGGACCAGGGCCAGTAATTAGCCAGGTAGAGTCAGTAATTAAAACCAAAACCAAGGAAAGAGAAAACTGTCTTAAAATGTAACTTTTAATAATACAAGCTAAAAAATGTATATGACACAAAAAGATTCTCAATCTCAAGAATAAGAGGATGGAAAATGCACCAATAGAAAGGGTTGGGCCAGGTTGTGTCACCTATAAATCCCTAAGATCTATTATACCCTAACCTATAAAAGTAGAGTGGGAAAAAATGGATTGTCACCCAAATTCGTTTCTGTCTGGAGCCCGACCCTATTTGTAAAAATCCCTACAGTCCCATCCCTGCATTTTTCACACCATCCCAATTGGTCGCATCAGGGACAATTGGGAAAAAATATATCTTATGGAAAAGGAAAAAATAACACTTACAGGGTAAGGGTAAACGAAAAATACAGAACATATATAACAGGCCTGATGGAAAATATAACAGCCAGCATGCGTGATATACAGCTGTAAACCCACCAAAATAGAAGACACAACATATGTCCCAATAAGAAATTAAGTACCTGATATAGATGGCGGCGGCCTCGAAGATATTACATAAGGTTACCAATTTACATATAAAGTACCTGATGTGAATAGGGGTGGCATCCCCAAATGTTGCATGAGGCAAACCAGATAATCGGGACATGAAATCACAAAAATGTGTCATAGCAGATCCATTTCCTACCCTGTAATTGTTGCCAGGCTCATATCTGTCTGCTGCTAATTAGCTGGCAGCTCCGGCCCGCTGCAGAGCATCCTGCCCCCTGCAGTGGCCGCAGCCCGCCTCTGAGTGTTACTAACTTGCTGGCGGCTGCGGAGCAGATTCCCGGCTAAGTGCGGCAGGCGGCAGCCCTAGGCTGTGGTTGTCGGCGCGGCTTGCGGTCCTCTGTAGTGGCCGCAGCCCGCATCAAAAAGCGTGCTGCTGCTGCGTGTCCTGCTGCGCGCGGCCACATGTCAAGCAAGTGCCCGCCCGTGATGCATTGCCTTAGTGGCCCGTCGCAGCGGCTGCTTCACCTCCGCGGTGGCGCTGCTATGAGGTGAGCAGTGCCAGAGTAATCAAATATTTGCGTACAGGCGGCCCAAGTGTGTCCCGGCTGCGCGGCCCGCTGGGATTCTGCAGGTTCTCAGTCCGGGCCTGAAGATGGAGCGCTGGGGCTTCAGAGTCTCTCTCACCTAATTACAGCAGATATGCCTGATGAGGCTTGCTAGAAAGCAAGCAAAACGTGTTGCAATTGTTCTTTTATGTAAATAAATTCTGACATTTAATCCTTTGGAATCTATTGCTGGATTTCCTATTATGTCAGTTTTTTTTTATTTTTTTTATATATATATACTTTTTAAACAGTATTTTAATCTAATTTGATTACTGGATTGCCCGAGCGCCGTGTTTTTGGTCCGTATCTACCCTGATCGCTTTTTCTGGATTCAAATAACGTAATTGCAGCAGGGCACCGGTGGAGAACATAAAAGGTCTAAAGATATAAGTCCCTCCCGGACCCCGAATTATACATTTTTATATAAATAAAAATATATCAAAAGCTATAACACAAAGTACTGAGTATAAAGCCACTAAATAATGGTCTTACACTTACTAAATAACATTGCTTCATAAAACCTAAATCCCAAGGCTAAACTGACCAATAATTAAGACCAAATGCTGCCACATCATGACCACATATCCCCACCACATAGTGACTGAATAATAACATCAAACCATGATCATATATCACCACCACATAGTAACTGAATAATAGTTCCACACCATGACCCCATATCACCACCACATAGTGACTGAATAATACCACCACATATAACCACCACATACTGACTGTATAATGCCGCCACACCATGACCTTATATCTCCACCACATAGTGACTGTACAGTATAATGCCGCCACACCATGACCTCATATCTCCACCACATAGTGACTGAATAATACCACCACACTACGACTACATATCGCCTCACCATTAATGAATATAAACCATTACACTTTGCACACTTATAAGTGATTACAATTCAGGTACATTTAGTGACTCACAGGTGACGTTTCTCTGAGTCTTACACGTTCACTTTTCTTCTCCATCTGGTGCACACCACCATGCTGACTTCTCCCGACCAACGCTCGTCCCTGCAGATTTGGACAAAAATCTCTTAGAATCCTCACTTTTTCAGCAACTCTTTACTTATAGATATATAAGTCCCCTGAGTTTGGTAGGTGTATAGGTCCCCTCAGATAGGAAGCTATATAGGTCTCCTCAGTTAGGTAGGCATGTATAGGTCCCCTCAGTTAGAAAGGTATATATAGGTTCCCATCAGTTAGGCAGGTATATAGAAATGTCACCTCAGTCAGGTATATATAGATATGTCCCCTCAGTCAGGTATATATAGATATGTCCCCTCAGTCAGGCAGGTATATATAGATATGTCCCCTCAGTCAGGCAGGTATATAGATATAGTAACCCCCAAAGGGAGGTATAAAGATAAGGTACCTCCCAGCAGGGATATAGATATAGGTCTCCTCAGACAGCAAATATATAGATATAGTCCCCTCAGGAGCATGTATATAGATATAAAGTTCCCCCATGCAGGAGGTATATAGATATAGGTCCCCTCAGGCAGGCAGGTATATAGATATATGTTCCCTCAGGCAGGCAGTCATATAAATATATGTCCCCTCAGTCAGGCAGGTATATAGATATACAGTAGGTCCCCTCAGCCAGGTAACCGCCATTGAAAACAATAAAAATAATACTCACTTTACCTGCTTCCCCAGCCGAGCGTGTTCCTCTTTTGCCCGAAACTGGTAGCGTGACGTGATCATGCCGCCAGCACCAGGACACTCCTCCGGCAGTTCCTCGACCGCACAGCCTATGATGGCTGTGCGGCGCCGAGGAGAGGCGGCGGCGGGATGAGGTAACTAAATTGCGCTGCTGCTCAGCTTAGCACTACGGGGCCACTGCAGGCCTTCAGTACTACGGGATCCAATGATCCTCCGGTGGGCCAGTCCGACACTGTTTAGGGTTACAGGTTTTCCCTTATAAAGAACCAATTTTTGTTGTGAAGGCATTTTGTTACATACCCTTCTAATAGAAGGCAGACAGGCTCATTTATCAAAACTAAAGAGATGGTAACGCGATGAGTAAAATTTACTCATAGGATTTTGCTTATTTGTGTGGATTTAAGGTATATTTTTTTTTACTCGTGGTTTACAGTCAGAAATGAGTCCCATTCTTTCCTGTGTGGTTTTGAACACGAATCCGAATTAAAAACCATATACAAAGGTTTTGGGCGCGTTTCACACATGATTTTTAGCCGTCCCCATTTGATATCAATAGGAGATTTCCACACCTCTTCTGTGTGGAATGCGACCAAAGAATGAACATGTTCTAAGTTCTTTTACCACTCGACGTTTTTGATAACCGACCACCGAAAATACGCCTCTTCTGAACTACAACACGTATTTTCTATTGACGTCAATGTGAATGGTTTAATTGAGTCTGTCAAGTTGGATTCTGACTTGAAATACTTGTCGTGTGGACAGAGCCTTACATTAAAATGGTCTTTGTTGCCCATAGCAACCAGTCAGAGCTCAGCTTTAATTTTTGCAGAACAGGGTAAGAAATGAAAGCTGAGCGCTAGTCGGTTGCTATGGGCAACAAAGACAGTCTTACTATTTTGATAAATGAGACCTGTGGATTTTTTCCTGTTCTGCTTTGTTTTAAGAAAGAACTCATATTTCACTTTGTTCTGGGTTCATCTGTTGAACCTCCTCTTTCCCCCACCTCTATGTTCATGAAAAGATATAAGAGAACCGAATGAAACTTGGTTGTTGTGCAGTTTGGAACAACCTTTTATGTTAGGAGTGTCCCATAACAAATGGACGCTTATTAAACAGAAATCTACTAGATTGTAGTATTAGGCTCATATATTCCTTTGGAGCTTAAAAGGGTTTTGCCACAATCTCATTTCATACCTCCTGCATTCAGCTCTACAGCTCTGTGTGCTCAGAAGGGGGCGTGTGTGAATTGTTTGAATTGCAGATCATGTGACCCCAGCAGGATGACATCACCAGGCCTGTCCATCTGTAGTCAAAGAAAGGTATGTTTATGTAAAGCATTGTGAGTAGCTGAGAGGTAAAGTTTTTGCCTCACAGCACAATGGTCCTTAGTTCAAATTCCTGCAAAAACCAAACCTGTGTTTTTTTTCTCTTTATCAATTAACACACCTCATTGAGGTTCCTTGTTTATTTATTTACTAAGGAGTACAGAGGATGGGAGTAGAGTGACAGCACCTGGGGTTTGAACACTCAGTAGCTGCCTGAGAGGAGAGGTGATGTCTGAGCATGTGCGACCAGAACTGAGGAGCTCACAGCCCTGGTCGTATCCCCTGGAGATGAGCTGTAGACAATGGATCACTAAAGGAGCAGCTAAGACAAAAAATGCAGAATTTTTAATAATAATGAATGGTGAAAATGTTTATTTCATTTGCAAGCTTCCCACGTCAATTTTACTTCATGGCAAAGCCCCTTTAATAGCAGACAGGATGTCATTCTTCATTACTGATTGTAGTATATTATTTTTAGTTTTGATACCTTGTTATAAATGTCTCTTTTTGTATTCCTCAATGTATCACTTTGATCTATTACATACTTGTTGTTCTACCTTGTGCAGTAGATATTAAGGATGACATGTTTGAAAGGGGCTGCACCAGATAGTTGGCATCTTTTTAGCCCGATATCAGGCGCAGCCCAGTTCATACATGTTTAAATGTAGACGGGGCACACTAGAACCATAGCGAAGCTACTTATTTGTAGCTTGGCTATGGCATTTCTGGGCGCATTACAGCTGAAACCGGTATACCACTTCTGTTGCCCGAGCGCTAGAATGCGCCTGATTTGTGACCTGCTGTAGAGTAAAAGTCTCAGGTATAGTGGTTTTTTAGCATTTAAAAAAAAAATACCACTGCAATTTTTTAAGACCTTTCCTTTAAAAGGGTTTTGCCACGATGATCCTCCAAAATGGGTATTTAATCACTTTTCTAAATATATGTCATTAAAAAAGGAAGCCTGTGAGAGCTACAGCATTGCTCAGTCCCCCTTAGTTTCCTGACAGTTTACATTAGACACGACTAGGACACTGACAGGAGCTGATCTGGCCGCGCTTGCGTGTTTCATTTCTTATCTGATGACAGGGAACATGAACGAGCTTTTGAGGGACTGTGGAGAAAAGTGCAGTGTATGACGCTGTCTGCTGTATAGAGAATCCACTGGTTGTAATGTAATTATTTGAGTGAACATTGCAGACGCTCCCTGCTTCCTCACTCTCTGCTCATCCCCTTCCCTCTCCCCCTTATGACGCTGCATGCTGAGTTTATCTTCTCTCGTGAGCAGATAAGAGGTAAGGAACTCACTCCTTGGCAAATCCCCCAAGTTAGCCCTCCCTCAGGTCCATAGGTAGAAAAAACAAAAAAATTTTGGTCACAGACAATGGCATTCCAGCAAAAATTAAAATAAACTTTTTCTATTGTTTTTATTCATTAAAACATAAGGAAACCTCTACAAATGTGGTATCACCGGAATTGTATTGACCTGAAGAATGCAGAACGCATCATTTGTACTGAAAAGTGGACAGAAATTGCACAATTGTGTTTTCTTTATTTTCCACCACACATAATTTTCAGGGGGGTTCCCAGTACATTGTTATGGTCAATGGCAGCATTAAAAAGTACACCAAGTACCGCAAAGAAAGCCCTCATATAGCTATGTAGATGGAAATTTAAAAAATTTTGGCTCGTCAAAGACGTGGATGAAAAAAAATGGAAACCAAATATCCAAAAATGACTGCGACCTTAATTGGTTTATTTCCCGTTGACCTGGTGGATTTTGGTGCAGGAGGTACTGATTCCATGCCAAAAACTTCCCATTATATTTGGGAATGGGATACAGATGCTGGGATCTACTGTTGATAGTTTCCAGGATGTCCCTTCAATGGGATATGGCTTGCAGGATGTCCCATCAATGGGATATGGCTTGCAGGATGTCCCATCAATGGGATATGGCTTGCAGGATGTCCCATCAATGGGATATGGCTTGCAGGATGTCCCATCAATGGGATATGGCTTGCAGGATGTCCCATCAATGGGATATGGCTTGCAGGCAGGGGCGTAACTAGAGAAGCCAGGGCCCCAAAGCAAACTTTTGGATCCGCCCCCCCACCCCCCCTCGCCCACTTTCCTGACCACGACCATGTACCAGGACATGCTGTTAGATAATGTAGATAACACAAGGGGCAAATACCTCACCATACATCTCACCATCATACTGCTACCAATCAAATCCCACTATACTAAGACCAGCATTACCAATAACGCTATTACATAAGGACCTGATTATACCACCAGAACACGACCACAAATTACCACCACATAGTGACTGAATAATACCCCTACACTATTACTGATGAGTCTACAAAGACCAATACTGTCTAATAATAATAATATATAATAACATAGTGACCATATAGTAGTATATACCAGAGTACACAGGCTCTGCAGACTGTATATTACCTCCATACAGTGACCATATAGTGGTAGACACCAGTGTACACAGGCTCTGCAGACTGTATATAACCACCATACAGTGACCATATAGTGGTAGACACCAGTGTACACAGGCTCTGCAGACTGTATATAACCACCATACAGTGACCATATAGTGGTAGACACCAGTGTACACAGGCTCTGCAGACTGTATATAACCACCATTCAGTGACCATATAATGGTAGAAACCAGTGTACACAGGCTCTGCAGACTGTATATTATCCCCATACAGTGACCATATAGTGGTAGACACCAATGTACACAGGCTCTGCAGACTGTATATTACCCCATACAGTGACCATATAGTGGAAGACAGCAGTGTACACAGCCTGTGCAGACATATAAGTGATTACAGTGCAGTTACATCTTGTGACTCACAGGTGACGTTTCTCTGACCAGTCATTGACTTTCTCTTTTGTTCTGCATCCGTCCAGACCTTCATGATGACATCTCCCGACCACTTGTCCCTGCAGATTTAGACAAAATATCTTAGAATCCTGACTTTTACAGCACCTGTCCCCCTGGCTATATGGGGTCCATTTAGGCAGGCAGGGTTTAGATAGGATATATGGGGCCCCAAATAGGCAAGGTTTAGGTAGCCAATAGAGTGCCCATATAGGCAGGCAGGGTTTAGGTAGCTATAGGGAGCCATACAGGTAGACAGGGGTTAGGTGGGCTATAGGGGCCATATAGGTACGGTTTAGGTAGCTAAAGGGGCCCCATATAACTAGACAGGCAGGCTTGTGGGGTATACAGGCAGGCTTGTGGGGTATACAGGCAGGCTTGTGGGGTATACGCGTGTGGGGCTGTATAGGCAGGCATGTGGGGCTGTATAGGCAGGCATATGGGGGCTGTATAGGCAGGCATATGGGGGCTGTATAGGCAGGCATATGGGGGCGTATAGCAGGCATATGGGGGCGTATAACAGGCAGGCATATGGGGGCTGTATAGGCAGGCATATGGGGGGTATAGGCAGGCATATGGGGGTTATAGGCAGGCATATGGGGGTTATAGGCAGGCATATGGGGGGTTATAGGCAGGCATATGGGGGGTTATAGGCAGGCATATGGAGGGGTATAGGCAGGCATATGGAGGGGTATAGGCAGGCATATGGGGGTATAGGCAGGCATTTGGGGGGGATAGGCAGGCATATGGAGGGGTATAGGCAGGCATATGGAGGGTATAGGCAGGCATATGAGGGGTATAGGCAGGCATATGAGGGGGTATAGGCAGGCATATGAGGGGGTATAGGCAGGCATATGGGGGTATAGGCAGGCATATGGGGTAGGTAAAATAAATCACTTACTCACCTCGGTCCACGCTCCCCCGAGGCGCCGCTCACTCATGTCTGCTGCTCCCCCTGCAGCCGCTGCGCTCAGCGCGGGCGGCGCGGTGATGTGACGTCATCGCGCCCACGTGACCACAGAGCGCCGGCAGGGGAAGTAGCAGAGCGGAGCGATCGGTGCTCCGTACTGCTAGCTCCAGCCAGCGCTGCCTCTGAACGCTCGGGCCGGTGGGCCGGGGCGTTCAGTGTGTGTATGCGCCGGGCCCTGCAGCCCCCGCCCGCCGCAGTGAACTGTTAAGTTCACTGCCGGCGGGCCCAGGAGCGGCATTACCGGGGTAGCGGACGCGGTAGCAGCTGCCCCGGGGCCCCCCGAAGCGCAGGGGCCCCGTAGCAACTGCTACCCCTGCTACCCCGGTAGTTACGCCCCTGCTTGCAGGGTGTCCCATCAATGGGGTATGGCTTCCATGATGCCCCATCAATGGGGTATGGCTTCCAGGATGTCCTATCAATGGGGTATAGCTGCCAGGGTGTCCCATCGATGGGGTATGACTTTCATGGAACCATGGAATATAATCAATTGGTTAATGCACCCTCCATTGTTGCATAATAGTTTAACAGATAAATACGCCCTCCAGCGAGAACTTCAAGCTGATCCCTTCAGTTTCCTTAGGTTACCTTTTAGATCGCCTGTCAGATACCCTTTGGTATATTGAAAGTTAGGCATTAGCTCATTAATCTCCACTTGCATGAAATGTTGTAGTACAAAAGGCTTCCTTGCTCACATTCTTGAATGCCTGGATCCAGATTGCCCACTTGCACAGAGTGACAAGTTAAAGGGGTTTTACCACCATAGACAATGATGGCATATCGCTAGGACTTCTGGGACCTGCACCTATTTCTGGAATGGGCCTCTGAGAGTTACAGAGTAGATTTGTGAGCCGGCCACGATTGCGCAGTTACTCTCCATTCTGTTCTATGGGAGTTCTGAGTACATCCGAGCGGTGTGTTTGTCTCTGTTCAGAACTCCTATGGAACAGAATGGAGAGCCCTGTGCAAGCACAACTGGCTCTCCAGTCTGTGCTGTGACTTTCAGGGGCCTGTTTCTGAGATAAGTGCAGGTCACAGAGGTGGGACACGCACCTATCAGACGATGGCATATCCTAGGAATATGCCTCCATTGTCTATGGTGGTGAAACCCCTTTAGGCTATGTCTATATGGCTTAAGTTAATATGCCGTCGTAAATCTGACATTATTGTAACGTCCCTGTACCTCGGTTTTTGGTGCAAAAATCACGGTTGTTTTGGATTTCCCGCCGACCCAGTACATTGAACTGTATGGGAATACGCCGGAAGGTAGAACATGTTCTATCTTCCAGCAGAGGGCTGGTGGTTTAGAAATCCGACATTAGAAAATCCAAGTTGTGTAGACTACAGTACGGATTTTCTATTGCGGTCTATGGGGCACTGGTTGCAATCAAATTTTCACAGATTCTAAATACTTAATCCATTGGAAATCCGACCAGAAACCAGTGCTGTGTAGACATGGCCTAAACCTGTCACTCAGATACTGGGCAAGTGGGTAGAATGGAGCCAGGCATTCAAGAATGTGAGCAAGAAAGCCTTTCACACTAGCGAAGATTAATGAGCTATTAGCTAACTTTCAATATACCAAATGGTATCTGACAGAAGACCTCTGGGACCCGCACCTATCAGACTATGATGGCATATCCTAATGATATGTCATCATTGTCTGTGGTGGTAAAACCCCTTTAACTTTAAAGTCCTATCAAGGAGTAGGGTTTGTTCACAAAGGTTAGTGTACTTAGCAATGTTTCTGTCTTCTTGATGTTCCTAGACTGGTGATAAGAGAGAATGTTTTCTCCTTTTGGAGATCACCACGCTGCCATAGAGTCTTTTCAGACCAGGCAATGCTCTTTGGGAAGAAATGATATGTAAATAAGTTCTTCTCCAGATGAAAGAAAACTGTCTGTCTAGTGCCACCTATTGGAGGTAGCTTTCCTGTAAGGTAAGTCTGACCCTTGAAACCTAGGAACTTTAGCCAGGCCAAAACCTCCTCCAAAAGGAAGCATCATCCACCCTAAACTATCCACCCTATGAAAAAGGTAATTGCCTTGTATGTCCACCAAGTGATGTATCCTCAGCATTTTTCATGATTGTTTCTGTCTGTATTTTTATGAAGCACAGTAATTACTGCCATAACATCTGGATGACAATCACCAGGTAACTATAATTTGGGGTTGGTGTCTGTTAGTAATTATTTGACTGACTCATTTCATATATGTATCCTGCAATCACTTTACCTCATGTGCCTCGTGTTGTTATAGTTGTTTTGCTCACTTATAACTGTAATGGGTCAGCATGGGACATGATTGTAAATTCTGGGCAGTAATATTTTATTTCTTAAAGGGGTTTTGCCACGAAGTAAAATTGACGTGGGAAGCTTGCAAATTAAATAATAAACATTTTCACCATTCATTGTTATTTAAAATTCTGGACCGTTTTTGTTTTAGCTGCCCTTTTAGTGAGCCATTGTTTACTGCTCGTCTCCAGGGGATACGACCTGGGCTGAGAGCTCCTCAGTCCTGGTCGCACATGCCCAGACATGACCTCTTCTCTCAGGCAGCTACTGAGTGCTCAAACCCCAGGTGCTGTCATTCTGCTCCTGTCCTCTTTAATCCTTATTAATTAGTCAAACAGTGCAAATAAATTAAAAAAAGAAACCTCAATGAGGAATGCGTATTGATAAAAAATAAAAAAAATCTACAGGTTTGGTTCCTGCAGGGATTTGAACCTAGGACCCTTGTGTCGGGAGGTAAAAAAGCATTACCTCAAAGCTACAGTGTAGTTACTTGTACCTCTGTAAATAAACAGACCTTTCTTTGACTACAGAGAGGAAAGGCCTGGTGATGTCATCCTGCTGGGTCCCATGATATGCAATTCAAGCAAATCACACACGCCCCCTTCTGAGCACACAGAGCTGAAGAGCTGGATGCAGGAGGTATGAGATGAGATCGTGGCAAAGCCCCTTTAAGCTGGGCAGCCATTTTAGATTAATACTGGCCAAACCCACTGATTTTAACAAAAGTGGAAGACCAGCCAATATGAATGAGGACATCTCAACTCTCTCCTGATTTCAGCATGCCTGATCCTTCTTGTCACAAGGCATTATGGATGTAACAAATCTATTGGATGTAACAAATCCTCAATTTGCTTTTGACCCACTGAGTCTTTCAAAAGCAAAAGGCATATTTAGCCACTGGGTCTTTGGAAAGCAAAAGGGATATTTAGGCTACATATCCCTTTTGCTTTCCAAAGACCCAGTGGGTCAAAAGCAAATTGAGGATTTGTTAAATCCAATAGAGTGCGCTTGAGCTTCTCAGCTCCTTTCCCATAATGCCTTGTGATATGCAGATGCTTCGTGGAGTGCAAAAGGCAATTTCGAATCTCCACACGCCTATATAGGCGCTCTAACTAAGGAGAGATCTTCCCTTTCTGATCCTTCTTGATAAGCTACAGCAAGAGGAGCCTGGCAGTGTCCTGTTTCTCTCCCGTGTGGCGCCATTAGTCAGCAGGGAGAGGTTCTGTCTTTTGCCTGCAACTCCATTGCTTTAGCAGTGGCATATAGTACTTGTCTACAGTCTCTACCTACAGCAATGAAAAGCATACAGAACAGGGCAGAGGAAGTATTTCTAAAGTGCTCACATTGGGACATTTCAGTGGAGACTTGCCAACTCTTCTGGGGGTCTTGAAGGTCACTAGAAGTGAAAAAAGTGGCACAGCGGTTCCAAAGTCCAATAAAAGGAATATGTTTATTTCCAAATGTATTAAAATCGAAAATGGAAGCACCTCCACTGCATTGCACAAAAATGATGTGATCCCAATTAACGCCGACGCGTTTCGGGTGGATGACCACCCTTAATCATGGCATGAAGGTCACCCCTTTTTCTCTGAGAGATTTAGAAGAGAAAAAGTATGTATATACCATGTTTCCCCGATAGTAAGACACCCCCGATAGTAAGACGTAGCGGGGAGTTTAGGGACGTCGACTAATGTAAGACGTACCCCGAAAGTAAGACGTAGTAAACTACGTTGTCTGCGCTCGGGCGCTGCGATGGCCCGGGCGCCGACAGGGACGCTTCAGTTATAGACGGCTCCTCAGGGAGCGCATATAGCTGAATGCCAAGTACAGCGCACAGTGTCCGGGCGCTGCGCTGGCCCGAGATTCCTTCACCTATATGCGACTCCTCCAGAGCACATATAAGTGAAGGGATACCACTGCGGAGCACAGAGCGAGCGCTCCTTGCTCCGCAGTGGCCTCCGTGCGACCGCAGACTGGCTGCTGTCCGGAGCTCCCGGCACAGGCAGCGTGTGTCATCACGCTGCGTGCGTGGCCTGATGATGTCACCCGCCTGTGCCGAGAAGAAGATAGAGCAGAGCGGAGAGCGCGGGGATCCAGGTAAGTGATTGTTTTGTTTTTTTATTTTGATATTATTGCCTACAGCCTGCCTATACCTGCCCTATACCTGCCTACAGCTGCCTATACCTGCCCTATACCTGCCTACAGCTGCCTATACCTGCCTACAGCCGGCCCTATACCTGCCTACAGCCGGCCCTATACCTGCCTACAGCCGGCCCTATACCTGCCTACAGCCGGCCCTATACCTGCCTACAGCCGGCCCTATACCTGCCTACAGCTGGCCCTATACCTGCCTACAGTTGCCTATACCTGCCTACAGCTGCCTATACCTGCCCTATACCCTGCCTACAGCCTGCCCTATACCTGCATATGGGGCCATATACCTGCCAATATAAGACATACCCCGAAAGTAAGACATAGTGGGACTTTTGGGGGTAAAAAGAATGTAAGACGCTGTCTTACTTTCGGGGAAACACGGTATTAGAAATGTGTGCTATTTCCTCTTCTATCAAGAAATAGATGAATATATAAAACATGGAATAATCCTTTAAGTCACCTTTTAAACCATTTGATTCCAAGTCGGGCTCATAGTTCAATGAACCACATGCTACTTCTCATTATTCTCTTTCTATAAGCCACAAGAGACATTTCTTCTAACCCTGGTCCACCTTCTTTTATGTACTAACCTCAACTTACCTTCCATACAAAGAAACCCTACAAATCTGATAAGCATTTCTTGTATGTCTTCTCTTATGCCACGCAGGTCAAGCCCAAGGTCCAAGGGTAAAATCTGGCCCACCATGTCATTTCATATGGCCCTCATATGGCCCTCAAGAGCTGAGACACAGTGAGAAGGGATAAACAAGGTCTGGAGGACGCAGCAAACACTTGGTAGAGATGGTGTCATCAGCACAGGTGGTGGGTGCCATCTTGTATTTGGAGCTCCAGCATGCAACTTCACACTGCTCTGTTCAACAACTCATAAACGGTAGTACAGCTTAAGCAATTCCACCAAGGCACCTTTGCCACCCTTCAAAGGTTCTTGGAGGGCAACCACAATACTGATGTGGCGCTTGGTGAAAATGAGCTTTACACCCCTTTTTATGCACTCTGAAACTCTTTGTCAGTATCCAAAAACTCTCCTTTTACTTGTGGCTTATTTCTTTCTTATTCTCTCAGCCTGTTGGCTCTCACAAAAATATGGCTTCAACAGTCCATCACTTCCACTTATGGTAGTGTATACGTTTTCTTAATCCCCTAAACCTGAGAACAAGCAGGGTGAAATAGTTGGCATGCTTATTGAGCCACACTGTACTTTTTAAGGCCATTTACCCAGAACCGTAAAAAACACTGCCTTCCTTCTATGTTCATACCATCACTCTGTTCCATCCATTTTTCCTTCAAGAGGTGATTGTCTACCTACCTCCCCATTCTGGGCTCATCTTGTCAGTTTATTAATCACTTTGCTGCGTGGCTTCCCTACTTCTAACATGTGAAATACCAACTCATTTTGTGTGACTTTCAGATGCCCATTGACAACGCAATATGCGCTGAGTTTCTATAGTGAACATTACATATGTCAATGGATTTCTTCTATTATAAGCTCATGCTCAAAGTTTACAAAGTGCCTTTAACCTCTTTCTGATGTACAGTCATAATAATAGGGCTCTAAATTTTTTTCCTCCTTGCGCCATGTTTGCGGGAGGTTTTTTTCATGGCGTTCATTCTTCAGTAAAAATGATGTGTTCTCCAGGTTGACACGCATCCGCCAAAACCGAACATGTATGGATTCCGTTATATTATGGTACCGTAAAAAAATTCCAAACATTTTCTATTTTTTAAAAAATAGAAAATGTTTGGAATTTTTTTTTTACAGCCGCAGCGCCAATTTGTGCGACCACTAACACGGACATGAGTGAGGGTGCATTTTTTGTGGGCTGAAGTGTACTTTTTATTTCTACCAGTTTGGAATGCATGCGACTTTTTTGATCACTTTTATTCAAATTTTTATTGGATGTGAAATGACCAAAAAAACTCGCAATTTTGGTGCTTTGGAATTTTTTTTCCTCTATGGTGTTCATTGTATTGGATAAATGATTTCATATTTTAATAGATTGGACTTTTTCGGACACGCCAATATCAAATATGTGTAACTTTTTTTTATTTATAATTTTTTTCATTTGTAAAATGGCGAAAGGGGGGTGATTGGAACTTTGAATACTTTTTTATTTATTTTTCACTTTACATTTTTTTTTTTACTTTAACTTTGAGTCCCCATAGGGCGCTTCACCACTAGGGGGCGCGAACGTTTATATAGCCTAATGCACTTCATAGACAATGCATTAGGGTGTACCAGGATGGCGATTTCCCCACTTCCTGCCTGGGGCCAGAAGTGGGGAAATTCAAAACATGGCAGCGATGGAAGCCTTCACAAGGCTTCCCGCTGCCATGTTAGCTGATCGGGACCGTTTTTCATTCATTTAGATGCCGCACCGTTTACGGGGTTGAACAGCGAGGGCGGGTGGTGGCGCCCCCACGCTGTAACCATCGGGTGTTTGCTGCAATTAGCCGCGATTAGCGCGATCTCGCTTCAAAGCCGCCTACCAGCACTATGACGTACTCATACGTCAAAGGTCGGTAAGGGGTTAATCATTTGCATATTGTTAGATAGTTTGTATGGTTGAAAAAAGACATATGTCCATCAAGTTCAACTGATGGTGGGGAATGATGTGGATGAAGGGAGAGGGAAAGGGAATTGTTAAGCTTCGTTTCCCCTACTGATGAAGACTTGGATCCCATAAGGCAAAAACCAATCTGCTCTAAATTAATATTTAATTTCTGCTTCCAAAATTGCCATCAGACTGGATCTAGAATTTAATACGGCTACATAAGCATTAATATTTTTTAGTTTCAGGTATTTATCTAAGCCTTGGAACCCTCAACTGTTCCTGCTGTGACCAGCTCCTCAGGCAGGCTATTCTACAGATTCACAGTTCTCTTAGTGAAGAAGACTTTTCTCCTCTTGAGGTTGAATCCTTTTTTCTCTAGACAAAGGGAATGTCCTCTTGTCCTCCAGGGTTTGCAGAAGTTTTGAGTAGGATTAATACTCAGTATCATAGTGAGATAAGTCTTGCTATCCCTCCCCATTTAATCTTGAAGCAAAAGCAGAAATGGGCATATTGGTCTACTTCAAATTACGTTACCTAATGGAACTCTCGCCTCTATGTACTCATATTATGTTGTGAAGTGACTTTTAACTCCCTTTTCTTAGGAATGATCCAATGACTTTGAGATATCAACGTACTGCTGTTTGTAGCTTATGTCTGCTTGTCCCTGGATTTAATGCATGTGACTGCTACAGGCTCGTTTACAGTTCACAAGTTACTTTTGTAATTGGTTAAATTCTCTTAGTAAATAATTCATTTTAGAGAGAATGTCCTCTTGTCTTTTGTGCGGGCTTTACATGAAATATTTTTCACCATACTTTTTGTAGCGTAAATTAATAATGTCTCCCCGGAGCCGTCTTTTCTAGAGACTAAAGGCGACATGTATGATCGGGAGTTGCGCCTTTTCTGGCGAAAACTGCGCCTCACCGTGCCGAATACACTGTCGAACGCAGTGATGCGGTGTTAGGCGCAACCTTTGCCACTTTCGCATATTCGAAAACTCTTAGGCATGCATGATTGCGGGTCGGCAAAGTGAGGCGCATTCCAGCGCTTGACAGCTCCGACAGGCAGACCTAGTTTAATGTGGTCTATCTGAGCGGAGAAGTTGAAGTGGAGCGCGGAATTCTTGTAATGTGCTCGAGTTATACACTTACAGCAGTACACTCCTAAAATAAATAATTTGTCAGGAAGATTAAATAATTAAGCAAGAAATCCTGCTTGGAGGACAACAGGTCCCAGCAAGCCTTTTGTTGTATATACTGAATTGCCTTAAAATTCAAAGCAGGGCAAATACATCTCAAATTGTTGTTATGTAAAATGTTTAATAAAACATCTGTCCAACCTCTGCATTGGCTTATGTGATGTTACATTAGTGTAATTTCCACGGACTTTGGAATACATTTTGTAGTGGATATTTTTTTCTTTGAAGCGAATATATATATTGTCATTAATGTTATTGTAAAAAAATGTCTTTATACATTGATTTAATTTTTCCAGCACTTGGCTATGTCTGTTTATTAAGTAATTAATTTAAATGACAAGTCCATTTTATTCTTCATACTGTGTTATGCATTTGCAATGTAATTCCGGAACGGATTTCGCATCGGAGATATAGTCCCCATAGTAAATCATGGTGAATGTATTTCAGACACGAAATCCGTTCCAGAATTACATTGCAAATACGTGCCACATTTTGTAAATACGTCCGTATTTACATCCGAAATTACATCCTGATTTCCATAGGAATCCATTGTAAGCTAATAGTTCATTATTTTAGGCACATTTGGTGATGTTTTTACGGACGTAAATACGGATGTAACTACGTCTAGAACGAAGCCCAGGGAACATAGAAATCCTGCTTGGAGGACCACAGGTCCCAGCAACACCGGTGCTGTGCTTGCTCTTGCTGTAGATACTAAATAGAATACAAACAGAAAGAAGAACAAATAAATTTTTTTAAAAAAACAATAAAAACATCTGGCCAACATCTGCATTGGCTTATTTGATGTTAAATTAGTGGCATTCTCTCCCTTTTTTAAAAACCTTTTCTAGGTGACATTTTTTTCTTTGTAGATCTTATATATATTTGATTTCATTTTAATACATCAAATTTTCAATACATTGAAATCAATTATACCACGTTGATATTTATCTTTATTCATACAATCATTGGAAAGACAACTATTTTTCCTATTCACTAACATGCTTCATGCTTTTTCACAGATTCCCAGCCTGTCTCGATTCGTACGAGATGTTAGGCGCAGTCCTTATGCGCCTAAGTCCCGCAATGCGCTTCACACACTGGCGAGGCGCAGGGAACTTTACACCGCATGTATGAGCGCACTTAGGGCGCCAACATAAATGAGGCGCAGCTTTCACTTAAATCGGGCGAAAACCGGCGCTCTGACGCGCCGATCTTCATACATGTTGCCATAAGTAAGTTAAATTCTTTTAACCTCTCCTCATAACTAAGATGCTCCAGTCCCCTTATTAGTTTGGTTGCTCGTGTTTGCACTCTATCTAGCTCCATTACATCCTTTCTATAAACTGAAGCCCAAAACTGAACAGCATATTCAAAGTGAGGCCACACCAATGCTTTATACAGCAGTAATATTACATCCTTGTCCCACGAGTACATTGCTGGACCTCCTGCAGGTCCGCGGTTTTTGGTGCGGTTTTACACAAAAGCAGCGGTCGTTTTTTGGATTTGCCATCAGCCCCGCACAACTGAATGTACAGGAATCCAATGGCAATCCGGTTGAAACCTGTGGAATATACAACATGTTAAAAATTTTCCCGCTGGTTTCAAGAACAACGGGTAAAAAAATTTTTGCTGGGGGCGTGGGCCTAGGCAATGGATGTTTGGGGGACGGGGCCTTTTCTGAGCTCCTCACTCCCTGCTGCTTATCCCCGGATATTTGCATTAAAAAAGATGGGGAAATCGGGGCCGGGAGCGGGGGCCCCCAAGAATCAGCCCCCTCCCAAAGGCTCTTTTTCCAGGGGGACCTTGAGGGTTTTTCCCCCCCTTCAAGCCGGCCTTCCTCCCCTCCCCTGGGCCCCTGGGTCCCCCCCCAAGTTGGCCGCCGCCGAAGGGGATCGCCGCCGAAGCTACGGGACGGGCATCCCCCTGCAAGGGGGGCATTTTCCTCCCCCCCTTCACCGTCCACAGAGGGATGGGCCCGGCGCCCCCGGGAAATCCCCTCTTCCCTTGCCCCGGCTTTCAGTCCGCTTCCGCCTCGTTTTGGGGCGGCGCTGGGTTCCTGGAGGAGAGGACGCGCTTGCCTTCAGATGCAGCGCGCGGTGGGGTCAGGGCCCGGGCGGCCGCGCTAGCATCGGGCATTGCGCCCTGAGCAGGGGATTAATTTGGGGGGGCCCCGGGGTGAAGGGGAAGTCCCTCCTGGGACCCCCAAAGCCATTTTTAAAACGCTTTTGGGACCCCAAAAAACCCTCCACCACTGTTTGCGGGGCCCCTAAAACCCCTCCTCATTTTTTTGGCTGGGACCCCCCCAAAAGGCCCCAAATCATTGCTGCTGGGATCCCCAAAGCCCTAAATCTTTTCTGCTGGACCCCCAAGGGGGCCTTTATCCCCGTTGTGGGACCCCCCAACCCCCTCATCCCCTGTTTGCGGGCCCTCTCTGCAGGGGGCCCACAGGGGGACCCCCTTTTCCCCCCCCCTTTTTTGTATTCTTTTCTCAGGTCTTGGGCCTCTTAGTGGCCCCAGGAACCCCCAGAGGGATCATCCCACACGTGGGCCCCCCCTTTTTCACCTCATGGACGCTGGAACTCACTCAGGGGGTAAATTAACCCCCAGGCCCCCTTTTTCCCGGTTGGGGGAATAGGGGGAAGGACACTGCTGCCCCTGGACCCCCAGGGCTTGCACCCTTGCAAAACGTGCTTCACCCTCCAAAATTGCTGGGGTTTCTCCCCCAAACCCTGGTCCACGGGGACCCTCGTGGGCTGTTTCTCCTGCACACGGGCAACCCTCCCAAAGGTTTGGGACCTCATACCCCAGCCCTTCCCGTTCCGGGCCCTTGCCACCTCCCCCCTAGGGGGGGAAGGGACCGGGGGTAAAACCATGCTCTCACCTGCCCACTTAGGCCCCTGCTGCAAGTCTAAAAAGGACCCCCTCTTTTTTGGGGCCCCCCGGCAAGGCCTGGCCAGGCACAAATATTTTTCCCCTATCATGACGTGGGGTTTTCCCCTTTGGGGGGAAAATTTAAACCCAGGATTTTGGGCCCTGGGGCTAAAAAAATCTTCTGAAACCCGCTTCCGTTCAAGAGCAGATATCTCATCAATTGTCAAGGGACGGGTCCCCGGAGTTTAGGCGGGGTTTTGCCCCATTCCGGGGGGAAATTATCCCCCCTTTGGCACCCCAAATTTTGATGTATTTTCGAACGAGAGCAGACCCAGCCCTTCCCTCCACCCTTGCTGTATTTCAAAAGGGAAGTTACCAACCAATTTTCAAAATTTATTCCCCCTTTGCAGAAACCCCTTTGACGAATCAAAAAACCGCCCCAAGACCCCAAAAATCTCGGCCTAAGGGGCCCCCCGGGGAACCCAACCCAAACAACGCGATTTGTTTTCTGTCGTCCCTGCGATTTCCCCAAATGATCTGGGGGGTCGTCCACCCCAGCCCACTTTTAAACCCTTGGGGCGGGTGAAACAGGGCTTTTGAGGCCCCCCCAAACCCGGACGCCCCTAGGCCGGGGTGATTTTTCATTTGCCCGGGTTTCCCATTTTTATGCAAATGAAGGAGGATATTTTTTTCAAAGGCCAGACGCCGTCAGTCACTGTCCAAACCCATGGTGTCCATCGGTTTTTTGCGGATTTTTATCGGGGACTACCCTAGCCCAACGAGCCCCTTAAAACCTTGCTGGAATTCGGCGTGAGAAAAAATAATCCCATTTTTTGGGGGGTATCCCTTCCCCCTGGTACCCGGTAGAAAGCAAACCCCTTACAATTCGTTGGGGCCACGGTTCCCCCCCCCTATGCTCGGCCTTGGGGTCAAGGACTTTTTTTTCCCCGGGAGGGGCCCCCTTTTAATTCTTGAAACCCGGGGCCCCGCCCGAAAAACCCCAAAAAAGACTTCATTTGAATTTTTCCCTCCCGCTTCCCAAACCAGGACCCGGGGAACCCGGCGGGAGGGGCAACAAAGGTGGAGACTCTGCTACCCGGGGAGGCGGGGCAGCCCCCCTTCGGGAAACCCCCCCTTAGTTTTTGAGTGCCAAAGAACCAGGGTTCCCCATTCGTGGGCCCTTTGGAAGCCCTAAGATGATGGGGGACTTTCCCTTCGGGGGGAGGATAACCCCCTTCCCGTTTTACGGGGCCCCCTTTTGACATTAGTCCAGGGCCTACTAAGGTTACCATAAGGATGTGTAGGGGGTCAGGGGGGCACCGTGCGCACCGGGGGCCCTTTCCCCCTTCCTTTTTTTCCCCCCCTTAAACTCCCCCCCCCCCCCCTTCTCCCGTTTTCCCCGTCCCCGGGGATCAGGGGGCCAGGGAAACAAAAAGCTTTGGGGGACTTGTAGCCGGAGGGGGGGCACCCCCCTTTGGGGAAACCCCCCCTTAGTTATTGAGTGCTAAAACCAGGATCCCCATACTTTGGTTCCCTTTGATAGCCCCTAAAGCGATGGGGGACTTTACCACGCGGAGGACAAACTCCCCCTTCCCAGTTTTACGGCCCACCGGGGCTTTTAGTCCACCCCCTTACTAAGGTTCCCATAGCACGGATGTGTGGGGTTTTAAGGGGGCCCCAGCACGTGCGCCCGGGCCCATCCCCCCCTTTCCCTTTTTTTCCCTTCACAAAATTCGACAAAAACCAGGGGCAAGGGACAGTGTGCTCGGGTGGGGTCTGAACATCCCCCTAGCCCCCATTTTGGCAACTCCCCCGGGAAAACCTCCCGTCCTTTTGCTTTTTAAGGGGGGTGAAAAGGGTTTTTTTGTTGCCCCCAGTTTTTGTGGTTTGGGAGGGTGCGGCACCCAAACCCGACAGGGCCCTATATTTTTTTCCCCCCCCCAAAGGGGGTTTTTAAAAGGCGGCTTGGATTATTTTAGGGACCCAACACTCGGCTTTGCCCCCTGTTAGGCCCCCTTTTTCTATAGGTTGTACCCCTAGGGTCTGCCCATGCGCCAGTAGTTTGCTCCTTTCAGCCCCCCGGGCTGCGAGAAAAAATTTGTGTTGGGGGGCTGAACGAAAACACTTTTATTGGACGCCCCTTTCATTGCGGATATTTTAAAAAGGCCATTTCCCCGTTTGCATTCCCTCCAACCCCAGGGCCCTACTCCAGGGGAGCCCCTAATGGGAGGCGCTTAAATGCGTTTTTTGGGGGGGGTCCTGATTAAACAGGGGGCCCCGGCTCAAGAGGGGAAAAAAAGCAGCCAAACTAAGAAAAGCTTTTCGCTAAAATGTTGCCTAAGGAAATGGTGCATAAAAGGCTCTTTCCCCCCCAGTCCTTAGGGAACTAAGGAGGGGCGTTTGGAAGTAAGGGCCTCCTGGAGGTGGGCCCGGGGCGGCTGTTTCAAAAAATTTTCCGGGGGTAAATTTTATGAGTACCGGGAATAAAAGTGGGGCGGATTTCTGGAAGGGCAGTGCGCACCCCGATCGCCAGTCCTTTGTCCCCTTGATCAAAAAAAGGCACACACTCGGTGGTCCATATAAAGGAGGACATGCGGGTCGCTTTCCACGATTTCTTTTTTAAACTTTTAAAAATTTTCCCCCTTTTTTCCCATTTCCTCCAACCGGGGGTTTTTCCCCCATCCCTCCTTTTTGTCCAAAGTTTCTAACCCAGGTCGCCGGGAAAAGTTGGAGGAAAACCCTTTTCATTTATTTGAGTTTGAAGGCGGTTATCAGAGAACCCCCCCGGGGGGGTAAGAGTCCAGGGTCGGATGGCTTCACAGGCCCCAGTTTTTTTTAAAAAAATTTAAAGGAGCCAAACTGCCCTCTACTTTTTAGATGCCTTTTAATTTTGTTTCCCGGGAGAACTCCCTTCCCCCCCCCCTTAGGGATGCTAGCGCATTTTTGGGTTATCCCCCCAAAAAAGGAAGGGGTCCCCCCGTTTTCCCGTGGCAGGGGACCCGCCCCATTCTTTTACTTTAAAAGGGCGACCCCAAAAAACTTGCTAAATGATCGCAAAAAGAATTTTTTCCCCTTTTGAACGCCCTTGTTCATCCGGATGGTGGGGTTTTTGTTCCGGGCAGAGAGGCGCGCGATTAAAAAAGTTAAGGGGCCCTTGGTTTTCATCCCTTATTTCTGTTTCACGGGAAATACCCCTCATGGTCTTGGGGCCTGGGTGCAGGGAAGGCGTTTGGCCGTTTTCATGGCCTTTTCTTCAATTTAACGCTAGCAAATTGGCTTGGGGGGCCTGCCTTTCTCTCTAAAATTGGGGAGTTCTGTACCCCGCGGCCCTTTTGCCCCCATCAAAGGGCAATGGCACAGTTGCTTTTCCCTGCCGATCTCGGGAAAGGAAACAAGGGGGGGGGCTTTCCCCATGTCCCCCCTTGGGTTTTATTTTTTTGGTAAAAGGAAGTTGATGTCGACCTCAAAAGGGCCCAAACCCTGTTTTCTTGGGTCACCATTGGGAGAAAGGGGAAAAGTTTTGCTGCCCCCTTTTTTTGACGACCTTTTAGTTATATTTCAAATCCTCCAAAATTTCCCTTCCCTCCCTGTGGCTGATATCAGAAGCCTTTGGTTTGTTGGTCCCAAATTTTAAAATTAATTTCTCTAAATCAGAGGCACTGGGTGTCGGTTCAGTCCAAAGGATAGGGCTTCTCTTCAATCCAAGCTTTCCTTTCGAGTGGCCCAGCTCGGGCATTTTTTTATCTTTGGGGGGACACCCCTCGGACGGGCTCTCTAAGCTCTTTGCTGATAATTTCCTTTCTTTTCCTCGCCAAAAATTTAAAAAAGACCTGGACAGGGTTGGGAAAAAGAAGGAACTATCGTGGGTTCGGCAAAAATAAACTTGCTCAAAATGTCGATTTTCCAAAAATTTTTTAACTTTTTTTCAAAAAGTCCCCCTAAAAATCCCGGCCACTTTTTGGAAGAAAGTTCGACGCTGTTTCCCGCTCTTTCGTTTGGTCTTTCTAAGAGGGCGGGGAACGGGATAGATAAAACTGGTCCCGGCCCCAAGGGCGCTGGGGGGGGGTGGGTCTGCCGGATTGCAGACTTTTTTTACTTTGGCGGGGGGCCTTTCCCCACGCTTCCTTTGGGTTTGGTTTTTCTAAAAAGAGACAAAAATTATGGGTGGAATGGGGAAAAGGAACCCCTTTGGCCTCTGCGGTGGGGGTTCTCCCTGGATTTTGGACTCCGGGTCTCCAGGAGGATTTTACATCCTCTTTTTTTTATAAGGCACAATTGGGTACACTATATTCCCTAGGACTCCCACAACCCCAAAAGGCCGTGCCGGGCCCCCCTTGGTAACCCGTTACGGACAATCCGGGTTTTCTCTGGTGCTTCATCCCCTGGTTTTTGGGTGGTACAAAAAAGAACCCCCTTGGGTTTTTGCCCGGGTTACTTTTTGAGGGGAAAATTTAAACCGCTTTGGGTGGAAATTTTTGAGGTGGGGGGGGGGTTCGGGCCCAGTCCCTTTTAAAAAACCTTTCAACTTCCCACTTTTTCGGGGGAAAAAATTAAAGGTTTTAAAAATTTTTGGGGCCAGACCCCCCTTAGCCCTTTTTAGAAAATTGGGGGGTCTCCTTTCGGCTCCCGACACTCGTTTTCCTTCTTGTTTAAATTGGTGCTTCCTAAACCCACTCTGAACAGTCCCTTTTTTTTTGCCGGCGCTGGGAGAGAGGAAATAGGCCTTTCCCTTTACCCCCCTGACCAATGGGAGCGCTGCTTTCGCTAACCCACAGGGCCCAAAGATTGCCTCCCAAAAATAGGAGACTTGCTTTTTAAAAAATTTTCACGCTGGGGCAGAGTTCCCCTGTTCTGCACCCTTTTTTTCCCTGCGGGGCCCCCGGGTGTTTGTGGAGGTGTGGGAAGGATAAGGGGACTCTGTCCCAGGGTTTGGGGGGGTTGTCCCCACCTTAGAGGCTTTTTGGAAATTGGTGGGTGGGGGTGATAGGAGGCAAATGGTGTTCGATCCCGGGGCTCTCCGGAGGACTTTTTGCCCCTTTATGTTTCCATGCCTGCTAGCCCCAAAAATTAAAAAAACCCCTTTTGAAACACCTGCTTTAAAGGGCCCCCTAAATCGGGTTTTAAACCCCCGGGAGATGGGAAAAAAACAACCCCCCTCGTTCTGGGAGGAATGGTTTGCAGAAAAACAGTTTTGTGCAGGGAAAGGGGGAATTAATGGTTCCCCCACACCTGAAAAGGCTCAGCCCTTTAATAAAACTTGGTTTCGTGGGGGGCCCTTTAAGAGTTCCCCCCTTTTTCCTTCTATCCCCCTTTCCCAGATACCCTTGGGCCCGCCCAGTCTATACACTGTTTGTGTGTTTGGGGTTTTCTTTCCCAAATTTTTAAACATAGTGTCTAAAGGGGTTAAATGCCGGGGGGTTTTTCAGGGGAGGGGGTACCCGATGATTTCACTGTGGGAGCCCGCTCGGGTTTCCCGCCTCCCCTGGAGTAGTTCTTAATTACCATTTCCGTCTATTACTCATCCATCTGCCCTCCCCCCCCCCTCCCTTTTTTTTTTTTTTTTGTGTGTGTGTCTGGGTGTGGTGTGTGGCAGTGTTGTCTTGTCCTTCGTGTTGTTCTGTGTCCAGGGTATTTTAGGATCACTTAGATCGTTTGCCCCTGGATTGGGTACTATCTGTCTTTGGCCCTGTTTGGATGACGTTTCATCGTCATTAACATTCTTTTGGACTGATTGTTTCATATTATATTGTTGCTGACCTTTGCATTGTTTATTACCATACTGTCTCTGGCTTTATCTTATGTCCACATTTTGGATTCTGTATGCCTTTATGCCTGTTTTGACAGTCTGTTCAATAAAACCTTTCCTTGAATATAAAAAAAAGAAATTGTGCTATGCAGACTACAGCTTCAGATTTTTGGGGAATTCAAAATACTGAATCCGCCGAAAATCCGACAGAAAAACCTGTGCTGTGCAGACCTAGCCTTACTCACCTCTTCATAAAAGCAGATCAGGTTGGTCTGACAACTTCTGTCCATGCTGGCAATCACATATTGTATTCTTCCACATATTCCTGTATATAGCCCCTTATGAGCCCCTCAAACATATTTCCCACAATGGATGTTAAACTTAATGGTCAATAATTACTAGTGTTGATCGAACCTTTCTAGAAAGGTTAAGTTCTAGTAGAAATTCTCGAATTTTTAGAACTCGAACCGAACATTTTACTGTTCGTCCAAGTAAAGTTCTAGTATGACACGCCATTTTCAGTTTAGTTTTCAGCGGCTTTCTGCACTTTTGGCGGCCATCCAATCACCTTTCTGCACTTTTGGCGGCCATCCAATCAGTGCAGAGTACAGAGAAGCTGCTAAAATCACATGACCATGTTATATATATTTCATTGTATTGCCTTGGGAACGCCATTTTCAGCTCACTCTCTGTACTGTACAGACTGCTCTTAGTTAGTTAGATAGCATTTTCCTCTCCATATACATAAATAGTTAGGGAGTTTGGTATTGCTGGCTGCATCTTTCCCACACCCAGAAGCTGTTATTTGGCGACATTTTCAGGCTCACATAATGCCTAACTCTCATATACATGGATATATATTATACAGAGTGCTTGGATTTGCTAAATCATACTCTGCCCATAAGTTCCGTTATTGCAGTTATGGGGGTTCAGTAATTGTGTAACACACTGTCTCCAAATCTTCTATGTGTCATAGAGGCTATTGGGCCCGCTCAGGATGCAGGGCCACGTAGCAGCTGCTACCGCTCCAGCTCCTATAGCTTTGCACCTGCCCTGCAGTTCTCATCTTTTCAGTTGAATCCGCCACGGGGGGAGAAAGTGACACGCACATTATTTACGGCGTGTACGCGCCGTAGATAATGAGTGTCTATGGGGCTCCGACCCCGTCCCGCCCCTCATTCACGCCGGATTTGCGAGCCGTGAATAAGCCGTGTGAACACGGCCTTAGAGCCAAATTTTCTTCACTAAGTTGTTTCATGTATCCAGTTTACTGTTATGGATGGTAATTACAGCTTCTCCTCCCCTGTATAGGTATAAAAATTAACCAGAACATCTCCCATTGACTTAAATGGGGTTCGAGTTTTAATTCAAATAGAACCTCGAACCGAACACACTAAAGTTCGAGGTTCTAATCGAACTAGAACTTTTTACTGCTCACTCATCTATAATTGACCTACAGATCTTTTTGAAGATGGGAATCACATTTGCCTTATGCCAGTCTCCAGGCACTATAGCAGTCACCAGAGAATCTCTAAATATCATGTACAGGGGAACAGAAACAATTGAGCTGAGCTCTTTAAGAACCCTTGGGTGTAAGCCATCTGGGCTTGGAGCCTTGTTCACATACAGTTTATTTAACTTGTCTTGTACCCTTTCTATACACAGCCAATACTAAAGTATCAAATCATCTCCTGATGGCTAAGTAAAGCAGCAACTACTCTCTATTCATTCTTCTGACCCTCTCTGCAACTTCTGACACAACTCCTACTTGATAAACTTCACACTATTGGTCATAGGGATACTGCTCTCTCTTCATTTTTCTCCTACCCCTCTGCTCATTCAGCGCATCATTTGTTGGCTCTACTTCTTCGCTGTTGGAGTTTCTCAGTCCTTGGTCGTCTCGTTTTTTTCCCTGTACATGACCCTGTTGGACAAACTGTCCTTTTCCAAGGACACTCATGTACAACTACAAAACGTCAGTAATTATTTCAGTTCAGGGTGTGATACGACCATAATTCCATTTCAACATACTTGGGGGGGTCTTGGGGTAGTGTTTGATTCAGAGGTGTTCTTCACTCTGTATATTCAATGACTTCCTCATGTCACCTACATCTCTTATTGTTGCTCTGATTCATTCTTGTCTTGTATCTCACTACTAATCAATCTTCCCCTTTTTAAGGGTATGTTCACATGCCTTTTTCTTTACGCTTATTTTGGGGTGGATTCAGAAAATAAAAATGGCTAAGAAGAAAAGAATATGTATCAGTATCTTGTTTTAATTGGTAATAAAAAATTGGCAATAGATCCCCTTTGAGTCTCTCGCTGTAGTTTCTTTTTGAACAACTCGTTTTCTTGGAATTGCTTCCATTGCATGTTTTCCACTAGTTAGATGAACATATCTTATTCCTCACAATTGGATTATATAACTACACATTTGTACTACACAGTTGTGTAGCTCTTATCTTTTTTGTTAATTGAAGAGAAACATTCTTGGCATCTGGAAGTAGATGTAAGTAGCATTTATAACATTCAATTTTCTACCTTCTCTCATCATTTTGACTTCAAGTTCCATAATTCAGGTAAAGATCTCTGCACTTCAGTATATCAAGAGAATCACCGTCAGGATAATTAAGCCATATAAAGAAGCGGCTCTTTCATTTTAGTTTCATAATAACAGTGCAATGCTTTTATCGCCGGGCCTCAATCATATGTTCATTTTGTTTTTACAGTGTGCGTCCATTCATTTAGGTCCCAAATTAAAAAGCTTTTTAACAAAGTCTTAAACACTTTCTCTTTACTTCATATAAAGAAGAGTCTCTTTTAAAGCGAATTATTTCAGGTCAATGTTATTGATGGCTTATCCCTAGAATAGGCCATCAATATTGGATTGTGAAGGTGTGAGGAAGATTGACACAAAAATGACGAAGTCAGCCCCCACCCCCTCTAACTTCAAAAGTCACTCAGACTGCAGTAGTCACCAGGAAGCGTCAATTAGGAATTCTCCTTCCATAGGAAGCCACCCCAGCAGGGGAGGCCAGCACATCAAAGAATTCTCATTTAAATTCATTAGCACCTGACTCCGGCTGAAACACATGGGCTGTCACAGACCTATAGAACAAAAGGGTGTGCCAGACTCAAAGGCACCGATATTTCATAAAGATTTATGAGAGAGCCCTTCATCGGAGGTCCCTATGTATATATGCTTGTCTAGTGCGCCCTCCAAGGCGAATTAATCTATAAACTTTAATCTGGCTTGGTTTGTTGTCTTGATCATCGACCTCACCCGCGTTATACTTTAATATATAGCTACCCCCAAGGCTGGTTCCTGGCCTTGTTGTTAGTAAGTAACGGACCTCTCTTATAACCAATGAGGGACTGGTGGCAGTTTACTGGGCTGGCAGAGTTCTGTTTCACCAGTGTGGGTAAACAGATCTCTCCCAGCCGCTCAGGGTTGTGGGCGAGTGGGGTATCTTCTCGCACTCCTTGGGTCTTCCTGTGCCTGTGTGGACAGAGGTTAACTGTGAAACGGATGACCTTGTGAACCCTTAGGGGGACCGCAACGTCACAATACACCCCAAGTCAGGCCTTCGACCCTCGAGTGGGCCGGCAGGATTTTGCTGACAGAAGGTTGGACCCCTGTCTCCCCAACTCATCAGCTTATTGAATGGGTTGATTGCTATGGCTTCTAAATTACACTCCACATCCACTAGATACACTCCACATCTAGTAGTGGCTGTGCCAGGCACTACGTGTAGATCAGTCTCATTCAATTAAATTAAATAGAGCTGGGTTAAGCTTCACTACCGGCACAGCCACTTTAAGGGCATGTTCACAAAGCGGAAGTTTGGTCCGTGTCTCAATTGTGGGCTCCAGTGGCTTCCCTGATAGCCCAGAAGCCTAACAAAGGCTTCCGAGCTGCCCGTGATGTCACCATGCCCGGACCTGCCCTCTGGGCATGAGTTTGCATAATGATTGGCAGTTGCCATAGAGAGCAGAACTGCTATGTAGTGCTCTCCAGTGTAACTGTGATCTAAAGATCACTGATACAAGTCACCTATGGGAAAAAGTAAAAGAAAAAAGTAAAACACAACCACAAAAACTAAAATAAAAACACATACATTGCCTTTTCCCCTTTACAAACGTCAATCGCCCCAAAAAGATAAAAAAATAAATTACATCCGCATATTTGAAATTGCGGCATGCGTAATGACCTACCCTCTAAATCTGTCATGTTGGTTAACCCGCATGGTGAACACCATAAAAAAAACCAGAAAAAGTCACAGAATTGCGTTCATCTCATAGCACATTGAATAAAAAGCAATCAAAAACTCTTATAAATGCCAAAAAGGTTCCAATAAAAACGTAAGTTCATCCCACAAAACAAAAGCCCTTACACAGCTTAAAAAGTTATGGCTATCAAAAGAAAAAAAAATAGTTATACACAATAAAAAACTCTTTTTTTAAAGCACTTCAGCATAAAAAAAAGCTTTATAAATTGGGTATGGCCATAATCATATTGACCCAGAGTAAAACTAACTTGTCAAGTATATTGCACAGTGAGTGCTGTTAAAAATAGAAAAACACTACTAGAATTGCAGTATTTTCATCACCCTGCATTCCTAAAAACAGATCAAAAAGCCTTGTCCCCCCAAAAATCATACCAGTAAAAATGTAAACTCATCCTGCATAAAACAAGCCACTAAACATATCCGTACACAGAGAAATAAAAAAGTTATGTCTCTCAGACAATGGTGACTTCCGGTCCCGGCGCCATCATGGAGTGAGGCAGACGCTGGAGCTCCCAGGCAGTGAGGCATACCCGTCACACAGAACCGGTCAGGAGCGCCTAATTGCTGCCCATTTTCCCCCGGTAACTACTGGAGGACATCGCAGCTTACAGCTGAGTCAGAGAAGCGGGCGCAGAGGGACGCATTGCCTGCGCCATTGTCACCCTGCATCTAGAAACGCTAGTAACAGAGTGGGAACTAGCTCGAATTCACTACAGGCGGACACAGAGAGAACATGGACCCATCCCCGACCTGACTGCCTAGAATGGGGACATTTTTAAGGCTCTGCACAACGACGCAGCACTCAACGGCAGCCCGGCGAGCTCCCATCTTTAAAATGTTGTCGGTTCAGGTACCACAAGCCTGAGCCTCTAAAGTAACTCCCAGACCTCAGAAAGTTGGATCCGCTGCAATCCTAACACCTACAACTAGATTGGGACTATGCAGATCTCCAAAAAAGGTACAGATTACAAGAGCCAGATCATTTTGCAGGTGGGTGATTGCTTCCAGTGTCTGAACTGAGGACTTTTAGGGTGGACAGGATCAGCCATCACAAGCTTCACCCCCTAACTTTGTTGTTTGCTTTTCCGGCTAAATACTCAGGAATCTTTCCCGCCAAGCAGAGATTGCAGGGGGCATACAGTGAAAGAATCTCAGGACAGAGGAGGGAGCGGCCATTTTTAAAATGACTGTTGCTTGCATACTGGTATACACCCTCGCGACCAGGTGGACCTGGTTTTGGCCGTCCTTGAGTTCTTATTACTCTGGTGATGGGCTGTTGCCCATCTATACTTAATCTACCTAGCTGGGGTGCGCATTTCTATATCTATCTCACCTAGCCTAGTATAAAATTTGTTATAAGAATTGAGCTTCACTCCATGCAGTAAAAAAGTGAAGTCACTTTGCACATTTTCCTGAAGGAGAGCAAGTTATGTTTACTCTTTTTGTCTCTTTCAGAGTACTCTTGGCCTGTTTGCCAATTTTGTAAATGGTTTGTCTATTACTTATATACAGTTTTGTTTCATCAGGCGCCTGCTTACATGCACCAATTATATGCTCATTTATGAGAATTGTGACCTGGAACATTAAGGGCCTGCGGTCCCCGGGTAAGCATGTCATGATCCTCAGACATTTGAAACGCCTTGAGGTGGATTTGGCTTTTTTGCAGGTGACCCACTTGACCGAGGAAGATTTTCCTTGCATGAAACGGTTATGGGTAAACCGGATGTTTGGGTTCTCCTGAAAAAGAGAGAAAAACTGGGGTATTAATTTTGATAAAGGAGAAATGTTGAAGGCCAAGTAATACACCACAAATGCAATAATGGGGGGAGGTGGCTTAATGTTAAACTCAACATCCTGAATGAGGAGCTCTCTCTTTACAATGTTTATGGGCCAATCTCAGAGGGTTCCCTTTTTGAAACCACTATCCACAGCGACACTTGCGAGCGCAAAATTCTAAGCGGGGACTTTAATGATGTTATGTCTCATTTTGAAGATAGACAAGGAGTCGTAGCCAATTCACAGAGACCTAGCCCAGGCAGATCATTCCTTCTACTTTTGTTGAGAATGTTGAAGCTTGTGATCCGTAAAGGTTACTGAACCCTGAGGGCAGAGAATATTCATACTATTCTCACCCCCACAACCTGGGCCGCCATCAGAAATTTTGGGGCCCCATACAGCTGGAGCATTTGGGCCCCCCTCCACTCTGTCCCTGGCTCCGCCCTCCAGCCGACCCAACCCCCCGCTACGCCCCCTATCCCCGGCCGTCCCACAACCATCACCACCCTGGAAAAAGAAAAAATGGTTTCTGGGGTCACAAGAAAAAAAAAATGCAATTGCACCATTGTTTTTGGATTTAGTTCTTGCTGGATTATACAAGGTACAGTTTATCTATATTTTGTAGGTCAATTCATATACGAGGTCCAGCAAATACCGCCACATGTCACCACTATAATGTTACTGACCAAAGCAGTATACCCAGACCAATATTGCCAAGCAAAAATATACAAATACTAAATAATAACTCTTCCATTTGATGACTATCTTCAGCTTTTTGTTACTGAGCTAATCAGCATACCAAGACCAATATCACAAAACAACAACAATATACAAGCACCTAATAATACCGCCACATCATTACCACATATCTCCAACATAACAATACTGAATAATACCGCCATATTTTTTACTGAATATAAACCATTACATCAAGACCAACATTTCCTCCATACAGTGACCCTATAGTGGTAATAGTTTTGCAAATAGTTTACTTACATTTAGGGCCTCATAGGTAACGTCTTGTCTGACGAGTCGTTCACGTTCTCTTTTCTTCTCTATTCGGTCCAGACCTCCATGATTACGTCCTCCGTCCACCCCACGTCCCTGTAGAATTTATAACACAAGCACCTGAGAATCCTTATTTTTTTATCATTTTCCCAACTGAGTGCCCCCTCCCCCCATGTACAAACTCCCCATCTATAATGGCCCAAATGATAATAATTACCACCCGTAATTATGACCCCCCCAGTCAGTATATAGGTAAAATGGGGCCCCCTGGCGGTAGCTAAGTAGCTTAGGGAGATGTAGGTAGCTTAGGGCCCGGTGTAGGCAGCTTAGGGCCCCCTGTAGTTTTTGAGTCCCTCCTGTAGTTCTAGAGCCCCCTCCTTTAGTGTAGGGCCTATCCTTTAGTTGTAGGGGTCATCCTTTTATTTTAGGGCCCCCTCCTTTAGTGTAGGGCCCATCCTTTAGTTGTAGGGCCCATCCTTTAGTTGTAGGGCCCATCCTTTAGTTGTAGGGTCCTTCCTTTAGTTGTAGGGCCCTTCCTTTAGTTGTAGGGCCCTTCCTTTAGTTGTTGGGCCCTTCCTTTAGTTGTAGGGCCCCTCCTTTAGTTGTAGGGCCCCTCCTTTAGTTGTAGGGCTCCTCCTTTAGTTGTAGGGCCTATCCTTTAGTTGTAGGGCCCCCTCCTTTAGTGTAGAGCCCCTCCTTTAGTTATAGGGCCCCCTCCTTTAGTGTAGAGCCCCTCCTTTAGTTATAGGGCCCATTCTTTAGTGTAGGGACCATCCTTTAGTTGTAGAGCCCCCTTCTTTAGAGCAGGGTCCCCTCATTTAGTTGAAGGGCCCCCTCATTTAGTGCAGGGCCCCATCCTTTAGTTGTAGAGCCTCCTCCTTTAGTGCAGGGCCCCTCCTTTAGTGCAGGGCCCCATCCTTTAGTTCTAGGGCCCCCTCCTTTAGTGCAGAGCCCCTCATTTAGTGCAGGGCCCCATCCTTTAGTTGTAGAGCCCCCTCCTTTAGTGCAGGGCCCCATCCTTTACTTGTAGGGCCCCATCCTTTAGTGCAGGGCCCCATCCTTTAGTTGTAGGGCCCCCTCCTTTAGTTGTAGGGCCCCCTCCTTTAGGCGCAGGGCCCCTCCAATAGTTCAGGGCCCCTCCTTTAGTTTTAGAGCCACTTCTAATAGTGCAGGACCCCCCAATAGTGCAGGGCCCCTCCTTTAGTTGTAGGGCCCCGTCAATAGTGCAGGGCCCCTCGTTTAGTGGTAGGGCCCCTCCAATAGTGCATGGCCCCATCCTTTAGTTGTAAGGCCCCTCCTTTAGTTTCAGGGCCCCCTGTAGCTAATTACTTACCTGGCCGCGCCCCCCGGCATCTCCGTCACCTCCCGGCTGAGAACAGGAAGCTCGGCAGGCGGCGCGATGACGACACTTCCGCCGCGCCGCCTGCAGAGCGATGTACGGCCGGTGCAGGGAGCGCACAGCTCTCCCTGCTCCTCTGTACATCTTAATTGTATGCGCGTCGCACGGACGTGCATACAATTAAGAGAGGGCCTCTGTGAAGCAAGGGGGCGGAGCCTGCCGGCGGCAGGCCCCCCCTGGCCTCTCAGACCGCCCGGGCCCGGTACAGCAGTACTGGTTGTACTGCCCTATCGGCGGCCCTGCCCACAACAGCTGGTCAAGACTTGATTACTTTTTTATTTTTGGGGGGCAGTTATCACGGGTGGAAGAGGTCATGATTGGAGATATGGTCATCTCAGACCATTCTCCGGTCACACTGACTTTGCTGGATGGTATTCAGCATAGCTCAGACTATATATGGCGGTTCCCTTCTTACCTGACTAAAGATGAGGAGTTTAATTTGACCCTACAGAGCTGGTAGTTGGAATTTCAATCAGATAATGAGATGCACCAGAACTCCCCGCAGCTCTTCTGGGTCACTGCTAAAGTGGTTTTGAGGGTAAAACTGATAACATACTAGATTTTGAAAACTGATGAGAGATAAGGTGAATGCCTTGAGCAATTAGCTAAGGGAAGCCTACAATGCATTCATTGTATCTCCTTGGATAGAAAATAAAAATAGTTGGGTTGCCGCAAAAAAAAGAATATGAGACCTGGATAGTAAAGAAAGAGCAATATAAATTTATTCCACTTTGATAGTAAACCAGGTCGATTATTGGCGAGATTTGCAAGAGGACCTTTCTCTTGAGCTCATATACCTGTCTTGAAGGATAGCCAGGGAAGTGTTAGGAAGAAAGGAGAGGAGGTTACAGAATTTTTTCGCTCATCTTAGCAGCAGCTATATTCTAATGAGAATCTTGACAACAGATTTTCTAAAGCATAGCTACAAAAGATAGATGTACCAGGACTCTTTGGAGATGAAGTCTCTAGTTTGGGTATCCCCATAACAGCACCTGAGCTCGAATCGGCGATTTCCAAACTGAAGAGTAATACATCCCCAGGTCCCGACAGATACACAGGGGAGTTTTTCAAGTGGTCCCGATCCTCCTTAGTTTGTTTAATTCCTATCTGTCAGGGGCGGCTATTCCCAAATCTATGAATACTGCTCATATGAGGGTCTTGCCTAAAGAGGGGAAAGATCTGACTATGGTTTCCTTTTTCAGACCAAGATCATTAATCAATGTGGACAAAAATCATGGCTGACCAGCTAGCCCCATTCGTGCCTGAATTTAGAGGTTCCCAACAAGTAGGTTTTGTGCAAGGAAGGTCTGCGGTGGCTAATATGAGAAAATTTACTTCTGGTATTGGATGAAATAAAAAAACACCCTGTTGAACATAGTACTTCGGCATTGGTAACTGTCGACACAGAGAAAGCCTTTGACAGTGTTGACTGGGGATGGTTTAATATAGTCCTTCATAGAATTGGGCCTACTCGTCCCTTTCTGAACGTTCCTACCATCCTTATATACCAATCCTGAAGCTAGGATTAGCCTTCTGGGCTTCATTTCTCAACCTTTTCCTTTATAGCGTGGTACGCGCCAAGGTTGTCCCCTTTCACCTTATCTTTTTAATTTAGCCATAGAGCCTTTAGCTAGATTTTTATTGTCTTTGGATTTGTCTGAAGAAATTAGGATTAAGCATAAGGAACTTAAATTAACGTTCTTCGCTGATGATGTGATTTTTCTCCAGGCCCATCCAGAAAGGGACCTGTCCCCCTTGTTCACTCAACTGCGCATTTTTAGGACTTGTTCAAGTATTAGGATAAATGAGACAAAAACGGAACTTCTCTTTATCTCTTCTCAGATGAAACCATCCCAAATAACTAACTTAGGTACCCTGCTGATGATTGCTAAAACTTGTATAAAATATTTGGGAATCCATATAGGCAGATCCCTCTATCACTTAAACTATTCACCACTTATACTGAAGATAGTCAGAGTCAGATAAATGGTCCAATCTCCCCCTTTCACTGTTTGCACACTGTCATTTAATCAAAATGATGATTGTATTCCCTCCAGACGATCCCTCTGTTACTGAGACATTCAGATATCAGAATCCTCTAGTCCGTCTTAACTAGTGGTGGTGAAAATTTTCTGTTTTTGTTACTATTTTTGTTTTCATTTTTTTTTTTTGACCAATCATTCGTAGCTATATTTTACTAATGTATTAAAGGAAGATGCAAGCACTGGTAGAGTGTAACACGATTTATTGGACAATTATTAATCAGTTATCTTCCTGTACCAGGATGTTCTGGATATTTTGTTATATACTTTATTCAATAAAAAAAAAAAAATGTTTAAAAAATAAATAAATAAAAGTGCTTTTATTGTGTTAAAGCAGTAAAACATATAAAAATGCAAATTGGGTATCACTATTATCGTATTGAGCTGCTGTGTAAAGCTAGCATGTCATTTATACCGCATGGTGACCACTGTAAAAAATAAAAAACACTACCAGAATTGCTGTATTTTGTTCAAAACCACCTCACAAAAACCTTGATGAAAAGTGACCAAAGTATCATATGAACCCCATAATCATACCAACAAAAATGTCAACTCAACCCGTAAAAATCAAGCTCTTAATCAGCTCCACATACAGAAAAATAGAAAAGTTATGGCTGTCAAAGTATGAAGACTTAAAACGCAATTTTTATAAACACATTTACATTGTGTAAAAGTAATAAAGCATAAAAAACTATATAAAATTGATGTCATTTGTAATTGTACCGACCCCCATAGTAAAGTTATCCTGTCATTAATACTTCACCGCAAAATTCCAAAAACAATGGAGGAACAACGTTTCCCCATTTTCATGGCCCAATGCTAAAAAAATATGCACATTATACCCCTAGATGAGATCCATAAGGGGTGTTGAATCCAGGATGGGGTTGCTTCTGGAAGGTTTCACATGTTCTGGTACTTAGGGGGTTTTGTAAATGCGACATGAGACGCACCGAAATCTACCTTCTAAAAGCCAAATAGCGCTTCCTCCCTTGTACACCCTGCCATACACCCAAACAGCAAATTACACCCTAATTTGGGGTATTGCCGAACTTGAAAGAAATTGCGTAATAAATTTTGGGGTGCTTTTTTTTTCCAGGATTCCTTGTAAAAATGAAACATTTTCAGCTAAAATTGCAGATTGTTTGAAAATGAAAAATATAATTTTTTTCCAAGTGTAACGCTAAAAATTTTATGAAAGACATGTGGGGTCAATATACTCACTACACCCGTGGATATATTCCTTAAGGGGTGTAGATTCCATTATGGAATCTTTTTAGTGGTGTTTATAACGTTTTAGCAAACCTGAAATGAGGCCTAAAGAAAATCTTAATAAAATTGAGACCCCAAAGTCCAGTAGGTGCTCCTCCTACTCTGAGGCTTATGGTTGAGCCAAATAGCGCACTAGGGCCACATATTGTATATCTATAAAAATGGCAGAATTGGGGGAATAAATATTAAGTTGCATATCCCTGGTCACATCTACTGTGTTCCAGTAAATAATGGATACAAATTGAAAATCTGCAAAAAAAGACTTACATTTTGAAGTTTCCACAGTGCTTAAATTTCTGTGAAACACCTGATGGGTTAATAAACTTCCTAAATGCTGTTTGGAGTACTTTATAGGGTGTAGTTTCTTAGATGGAGTCATTTATGGGGATGTCTAACATGCAGGCCCCTCAAAGCCACGTCAGACCTGAACTGGTCTCTAAATAAATCTGTGTTGCAAATTTTCCTGAAAATGGGAAAAATGACTACTAAATTTCTAAGCCCTTTAATGTTGTAAAAAAACAAAAAGACATTTAAAAAATTATGCCAACCTACAGTAGACATATGGTAGATGCTAATTATGAACTATTGTGTGTGGAATAACTATCTATCATACACACAGAAATTTTTGAACTTTGAAAATGGCAAATTTTTCTAAATTTTCACGATATTTTGATATATAAGGATTGCAACGACCAAAATTTCTTACTAACTTAAAGTACAATGTGTCACAAGAAAACTTTTTCTGAATCACATGGATAGGTAAAAGTATCAAAAAGTTATTCAGACATAAAGTAACACGTGTCAAATTTAAAAAATGGGATTCTGTCAGGGAGGTCAAAACTGGCTGCAGCGGTAAGGGGTTAAGCGTATTGCTTCTTTAAATATGCTGTATAGGTTAATTTATCCTCACATATGAATTATGCATTTAATTTTTTTTTCTTCTTTTGACAAGCCATTTACCTGCTGTTCTAACACAATACAAATGAACATCAATAATTTATATTAAGTGACAATGTACTGAGAAATAACCTAATTGCTCTTAAAGGTAAATGGGCCTGACAATGAATATTTACTAAAAAAAAGATAACTAAGCTATTTTATGATTGCAGATCATTTAGTGTCCTTTTTTAAATGTTGGCAATTACTGTGGAAGTGCCTGCTAATCTCTGCTTGTCAGAAGCTGAAGATCTGACTCTACCAGCTCCGTTTTTTCTTTGACAAGCAGAGAAGAAGCCAGGGATCACTGAATGTCCTGTTAACTACCAGGAATCCCTGTTGGGGATAAACTGATAGACTGCACTGACCTGTCTGCCAATCCAGAGTACCGATAGTGGAGAAACTGAAGGGTGGAAGGTCTTGAAACTAGGGGACAGTATATCAATGTAGTGTTGAGTATTTCTCAGCACAGCTATTTCATCTAATTCATTTGTGAGACAGGTGACTGATACCAGTATGCAGAAGTGATTGCTGTTGACCCACTGGTGCTGTGCTTGGATGTGTAGTACGCCACCAAAGAAGTAACCATGGAGACTCTTTAGCTTTTGGGGTTTAAAGTCACAGAAAATCTCAATGATATCCACAGATCAAATCACAATACTCGATCACTGACTGAGGGTATAAAGATCTGAATAAAATATAACCTTTATTTTATATCATTTGAAAAATATGTATCTACTTTAAACCCAGTTTGACACAAAATCATCAATACATCACGGTCCAGTTCACAAACCAGGATAGATATAGGGGAGGTTTCTGTATACCGTGTGTGACGCCTTTATTGAGATCACTTACAGTTAGTAGTCTCCTCTCGATCTTGGGTGGTCTTCCCAATCCTATGTATCCAGCATTCCCACGTCATGATACAGCTTCAGAGGAGAAAAAGGCTTGAGGAGCATCAGGGTATCAGGGGCCCTAATAATACCCCTGTAGTGTCCCTCAAAGAACAACAGGGTTGCCATCCCGAAAAGGACGTCCACGTATACAGGAGACTCACCCTATAAACCCTATTTCACCCTACTCAAAATGATACCTCCAACACCTACACAAATGTGTATACATTGTGAAAATAACATGCGTTACATCAGGCCTTCAAGTTCCCGACTAGTTTCCCCCTCATATATAAGAGGGTTCATCAGAGGACCAAACAGAGACCATGGTGTATAATTTACAGAAAATAATACTCCTCTTGGGATGATATCTCGATTCTAGAGGAACAATTGCATTGGATTCCTGGACCACCGCTGATGTCGGGTGTCCAACCCTAATGGGACCAATGATGGATATAGAGGTGTATAATACTCCTCCCCTAAAGTCAAACATCCAATTGAAACCCTTTTCCCCTAGCTGCCCATCCTGTTAATGAATGCTCTTACCGGCATCTGTTCAGCGTCCTCATTGACTATCTGCACAGACACGCTTTCCACATGGTCCGACGAGCGGAAGTAAACAATCCAGCGTTCATCAAGAACATCTTGATGTCTCTACAAATTCTCCCGCCTGTCTTCGTGCCTGCGTCTGTACAGGTGCATCTAATAGCTACTGTGCAGGTGCAGGAACTTGCGAATGTCCGCTACATGCACTGAAAACATAGACACTATTGCATAGGCTCACAATGTCTGGCCTGCTATTCCCCAACTGCGCATGTCACAGGATCCAAGCAGCATGTGCCCCGCCCTAGGCTTTTCAGTGTGATGCTAGATACAAAATAGTCAAGGGAAAGGGGAGAGCAGATGTAGACCAATAAGTATATACCAAGGCCGATGACAACCACTCATCTAATTTAAAAGGACTTTTCAGGGAGGTGTCTCGCCATACTTGAGAAGGATTAATAACATATCCAGATAAATAGATATAAGATAAGTTATTTAACATGTGTATCACGTAAAATCCATTGATAGTAATACTAGTTATAGTTAGGACAATCATGTCCCGATATCTAAGGAAGGTGACCCCTCAGTGGTCAACCTGAGCTAAAACAGCCAAAGTAGACAGTTTCATTCAGGCCCCTGGGTGAGCAGTACCCAACTGATAAGTCCACACCATCTCTTTTCTAAGGAGCCTCATGTCCACATTGCCCTTTCTTGTGATCTGTTCGATCACATTAAATCTTAAAGGAAATCTGTCACCAATTTTTTTTTTTTTTTACTTATTAAATCAAGACCCTGATCCATATGCTTTTCCTCTGTCGTTTTTATTTCCTGATTGTAGATTTCTCTATTCGGCCGTCTATATGATTGTGGGTAGACATTCTTGCTTGCACTGCTTTAACAGCAGTCAGAGATACTTTCAGCAGCTTCATGACATAGGATTTAAAGGGATTGCAAGAGCCCAAATTTCGTCCCTCCTGTCAAATGTAGTGCAGGATGTAAACAAATAAGTCATGAGCTGCAGGGGAGAGAGGGTGGGGGCGGTGAGGAGTGAGAATCAAGGCGTTCAAATTAAGTGAAATAATAACATACAAGTTGATTCTAATACAGAAGACGCCTCAGACTGCATGTCAGGAGGACTATCTGCTAAGAAGCTAATGTAAACAAACATGGGAGCTGAAGAGAGAGTAAAAAGCTGCATAAGGGATCGTTGACATGTTCACTGAAATAATCAAACTACAACTTGTGGATTCTGTATAGAAAAGACAACACTTTTTCTCCACAGCAGCTAGAAAGCTTCTTCATGTTCCCTGTCATCAGATAAAGCAGGGATCTAATCACACTACAACTAGTTTATTCTGTATACAAAAGAAAACATATTTCTACCCGGTGCCTTAAAAACTTCTGCAGCTCAGTCTCATCAGATAAAAAGCTCTCTCTGCGCAAGCCCGGCCAGCAGACAGCAGCTCTTGTCAGGTCGTATCTAATAGAAGCTTTGAAGTAACCAAGGGCATTTAAGGAAGTCTGTAGCTCTCTCAGACTGCAATTTTTGTAATCACATATATTTAGAGAAGTGATTAAAAACCCATTTTGGAGGATCCCACGTCAACATTACATCGTGGCAAAACCCCTTTAAGACAGATTCTGTCCCATAGACTTGTATAGGAGAGTTTTCACTGTGAAGGGAGGGGAGAGGGGGAGCTGTGACATCTCCTCTTGTGACTGGTGGATTCTGTGTTATCTGTACACAATGGTGTCTCCTTTCAGCTTGACCCTGCTTTTACTGATAATGAGCACACTGCTGAAAAGCTCTCTAAACAGAACAGGAAGTGTCAGACGATTATTAGGCTTAGTGGCCAAAGTGAAAACTGCAGGACTTAAGAATTATTAAAAAAATACTGAAAGTGATATGAAAAATTAAAAAAATATATAACCAACAATTCCTAAAAAATGCGTTTAACATAAAAATGTGAGTTGAACAATAAGCCATTTTTTTGATGATACATTCCCTTTAAACCTCTGCCATTCCCTTCATGTATCTCCCAAATGTGTTTAGCCAGCGGGGTGTATCTCCTATTCCTGATGTCTCCCAGGTGTTCTCCAATCCTACGTCTCAATTGTCTCTTCGTCTTCCCAACATATTGCCATTCACATGTGCATAGGTACACAACTCTCTCTGTTCAACAATTAAAGTCCCTGATAATGTATTCCTGGATCTTGACTGTTCCTCTAAAGGATTTGGACATGTATATAGGGACATGCCACATCATCCAGTACACCGGTACATTTCCGTCGGTTTACGGTCCAGCCATGTCCATCCTTCTCTAATGGGAATATAGTGACTTTTCACAAGTCAATTCCTTAAGGACCTTCCCCTTCTTTTTTTTTTTTTTGTTCAACTGTATTTTTATTGAGTTTTTTGTTTATAAACATTAGAAATAAAGCACATTAATATTAATAGCCATGAGAAGGATAAGGAAGGCAATGTCATTTCTCATGTACAATATTACAAAAACCCATTTTAAACAGTTACAGAAACGAGAAAGTAAGGAAAAATATTATACGTTCCTAGTCACAGTAGCCTTAATATAAAGTCACAAAATAATATCTAGACAAGTAACAAGACACTGTAGGGGAGAAAAACAAAGAAAGTGGGAATAGGGCCCTAATATTTTAGCTGACTTGATGGTGTGTGAGACAATAAGAAATAGGCATTCAACTCAAATGCCTTTTGCAGTTACATTTGTAACCCATTGAGACCAAACAATATAGAAATATTCTAGTGAATTATTTAGAGTAGCTGTTAAGTACTCCATGTATCTAATGTCTTTAATTTTCTGGACTAAGTCCAGATAGGAGGGGGAGTCTCGTCTTTTCCAAAACAGAGAGACCAGACATCTTGTGGCGGTTAGAACATGCAAGTCCATTTTCATGGTCCGCTTTTCAACTGGAGTAGTAATTAAATTTAATAAAAAGAATAGAGGGTCCTGGGGGACCTGCAAGCTCGTGATTTCTTTGATAAGAGATTTAACCGTCCTCCATATTCCCTGAATTCTGGAGTATTCCCAGAAAATGTGGAAAATATGCCCTGAAGCTGAGTTACATCTCCAGCATTCATCCGGTAGGCTTGTGTTGAGTTTGTGCAAAACAGATGGTGTATGATAACACATCATTAAGATTTTGTATTGGTTCTCCCTATATAGGTTGCAACGAGATGTCTGAACTGCCCTCTGCCATATTATTTGCCATTGTTCCTCAGATATGTCCCTCTGAACATAGGTTTCCCATTTAACCATGTATGCGTGCTTAACAGGTGTATCCGGTGTTGGGTTGGAAAGAATTGAGTAAATGTCTGAGATCAATCCTCTGGTCGACGTGCTCGTTCTGCATAGCAATTCAAATTTCGTAGGCACGGATACCTTTTGGGAAAGGACCTTCCCCTTCTGTATGTCACTAATGGTTGATCTGATAGTATATCTTTTAGGTCCTTAGCAGATGTCAGAATATTCCAATACTTCTCTAATGTTTTTAATATCCTTAGAGTGGTCGTCATATGTGCTTATAATTCTCAGCGCACCCCCTTCATTCTCTGTCCAACGTCTTCTTTTGGAGTATTTTGGGTACAAAAGATTATACCTGCTTACCCCATATGCATAGCGATATGCTGTTCTTAATGTTACATTTGGATACCCTTGCTCCAGGAATCTATCCTGCAATTCTTTGGCTTGCCTGTGAAAATCAATTAGTGATGAGCAGTTTTCCTCATTTTAAGGTATTGTCCTGTCGGGATCCCTCTTTTTAATGTAGGTGGATGATGGCTTTCCCATCTCAATAAACTGTTGGTAGTGGTTGACTTGCGATGAGTGTTAGTCCACAAGCCGCCATAAACATCTTTAATAATATTCAGGTCCAGAAAGGCAATCTCTTTCTCATCAATTTCATTGGTGAAACGCATACTTAAGTTATTGGTGTTCAAACCTGCCACAAAAGCTTGGAACTCATCAGCAGTCTTGCATATATACGGTATACAGAAACCTCTTCTATACCTACCCTGGTTTGTGAACTGGACCGTGATGTATTGATGATTTTGTGTCAAACTGGATTTAAAGTGGACACATTTTTAAATCATATAAAATAAAGGTTCTATTTTTTGAGGCTTTAATCAGGGTTCTCGGAGTTTAGATACACATGGTCTTTTTTGGTTTCACAATTCAGTTATGGGCACAAATTCAGTAACACAATGCTGACGATTACTTTACCTTCAGCACTTTACTCAGCCTCAACCTTCCACATTCAGTTCTCTTTCAGGAAATGGGCCTTCCCAGCTCCAATGCAACTGGCCTTTACTATTCAGTGATTTGATACACTCTCTTCTAGAGGAAGGGTCTCTCCAACTCCACCTGTAATTGGAGCTTCACCCACAGCGTTTACTGCAGATGCACTGGGCGCCATGTGATGTTCCCCAGTCATTGTGGCACAAGCTTCTCTGTAGCTCCATCACCACCAGGCTTGCAGAACGTGTGACCAACTCTTGCCTCTCTCTCTCTTCCTCTGTCTCTCTGTCTCTCTATATCTCTTTTTATCCTTCTGGTTGGCTGTACCTCTCTCTCTCTTTCTGTGCTTATACTCTCTTTCCCTCTGTCTTTCTCCTTCTTTTCTGTGAGTGTTGTTTAGGGTGGATGTTTTGTCTCTGTCTCTCCTACTCCACCACTGGCAGGTGTGTATGTGACCCCTTGTGTATGAACTACTTAGCTAACTTATCTCTAATGCCAGACCCCTTAATCCATATTCACACGGCTTATTTTGGGACGGATTTCGTTCGGTATTTCGCACTGTACTGCGCGAAATATGGCTGAAATCCGTCCCAGTCATTACGGTTATCCACAGTTCGCGGGCGGGGAGAAAGTGACATGTCGATTGTTCGCGGCAGGATATGCGCCGTGGATAATGAATGTCTATGGGGTCGGCGAGCTGCCGGCCCCCTCGGTCCGCCCCCGCTGCACGACACATGGTATAATTGCGGGCGAAATCTTTCCCCGCAATTACGCTGTGGATAAGCAGTGTGAACATAGCCTTATATGCAGGGCTGAGGAGTCGGCAAGCCAAAGCACCGACTCCTCAATTTCCCAAACCTCCGACTCCTGACTCCGACTCCTGACTCCCTCATACATGGCGCATGTTTAAATGATAACTTTACTGTAGTAAAATGGTAACATCAGGCTTTTTACCACCTTATGATACAATAATCAAGCTATTTAGGTAGAACAGACACTGACAAGCAAAAGGGTAACAATGTTTTTTGAACACTTGTGGGTAGAGTTGCAACAACATTGGGAATGTGTAGAAGAAACCTGGGATCAGATTTTGGTCAAGATATGCTTGAGTCTGATCCAGAGCCCAGAAGGATTCAGGCAGTGATGAAAGCCCAAGGTGGCTTTCCCAAATACTAACAAAATAATAAAAATTTACATTTTGATTTTTAGGAGCAGAACACAAACAATGACGTTACAGGAAAGAATCTGCAGAACTAAGCAAATGCTATATACTTGCAAGTCACATTTATGTATAAGATAGGTAAGATGACTGTATATAAAATTACAGTAGCCTTATGTACAAAGCTGTAGTGGATGGAGAGATATGGAGCCTGAAAGTCACAAGTTCAAACCATTGTTACCATTTTGCTTGTCAGTTTAAAATATATTTATTGGATATGACTTTAGAACACAAAAAATTGTAAATATGCAAAACACTGCAGGAACATTTGTTCTGAGAAATAGTATCGCCTCCATCAGATCCTGCATACATGACCTCACATTCTGATCTCATTATTTACAGGCTAGAGAACGGCCTCTCTACACTAACTTGGGTTGGGGGCAAATCGGTGACCACAGAGGCAACATCTCTAACAAGGTCAGGGTATAAAGGAATTGCCTCAGCCACAGTCAGGTTTGATGAATGGTTGATCTCCTACTTCTTTGAAAGCAGGTGAAACATTTTGCCGAAATCTGTTTGCCATGGGAACAGAATCTTTTCCCCTGGGGCAGCGCTTTGCCTGCTCCATGTCATCAATTACACTCCTCATGTGATGAGGCTGGAGATATGGGAGCAGTAGCACTGGCCGGACCCAATTCCTCTTGCTCTTAGCACTTCATCGAACTAACTCGACAAAATTATTATATATTTTGGGAGTTTGAGTCGGTCCATTTTATGACGACTCCGACTCCTGCAATATAGGTACCGACTCCAACTCCACGACTCCGACTCCACAGCTTATATGTGCCTGCAGCCCCTCCCTTCTACTTTCCAGGATCCCCTGGTGATACTCCTCCCTAATTGGCTGCAGGACTAATATGATGCTTGATGTTTAAAGTACCAAACAATAGTGCTTAGTCCTCATCACCAACAGCAATTACATATATACATATATGTACACAATAGATATGTATAAGACCACTAATTGAGTGGTCACACACCCTACAAAATAATCCCTAAAAGTACAAGGCTATAGTACATAAATTTACAGCAACTCAGAAGTTACAATATTAACTCAATCCTGATGAAACCACAATAGATATATCTCACAGAAAAACTGGTCACAGTAAAACTGCAAATAATTAATATCTCATAAAGTTTATTGATAACATCTAAAAAAACAAGAATAACTATTAAAAACGGTTATAAAAAATGGAGAGATAACCACACTGATCAAAGAAAAATAGCCAAACTTAATCACATAGAAATAAATAAATAACACCTACGTAATTAAATTAATGCAACGTGCAATAAAGTATCTTAAGTATATGTTACAAGCTCATTACTGTTCCAAAATCAATTCATCATTATGTGTAAAAAAATTTTTAACATATTATCGATATGTAAAAGTTCACAGATTCAATGGAGAAAAATAAAAATAGTGTGAATAAATAGACATAATACCTGCACTATTAAAAATCACATCAATAAAACCATGATTACAAAGTGCATGTGCATTAAATAGTGTAACTAGATCCAGAACAGATAAAGTGCCAAACAAATAATCACATAAATAGCATAATGACAATTTTACCCAGATCAGTGCTGGCAAAGTATATTCCCAATATATACTTTGCCAGAACTGATCTAGGTAAAAAAAATGTTTAATAGTGCAGGTACTATGTCTATTTATTTACACTATTATTTTTTTTTCTATTGAATTTATGCACTTTTACACATCGATAATATCATGTCTATATGAAAATTTTTACACTTAATTATTATTAATTGATTTTGGAACAGTGATGAGCTTGTAACATATATTTGATATACTTCTTTATTGCACGTTGCATTAATTTAGATATGTAGGTGTTATTTATTTATTTCTGTGTGATTCAGTTGGCTATTTTTCGTTGATCAGTGTGGTTATCTCTCCATTTTTTATAAGTTTTTAATTGTTATTCGTGATTTTTTAGATGTTATCGATACACTTTATAAGATATTAATTATTTGTAGAGTAAATAAATTTAGCCTACTTGTTGACCGCTGTATCTAAATGGTTAAATGGCTGGGATCAGCGCTATCTACGCTCCTGGAATCTGATGACAGGTGATGGGTAGAATTAGTAGGCAGCACCAGTTGTGTATGAAGCAGGTTCAAGACATTTTGATCACCTGATCTCCTGGGCTCAACACAGAGCTGTTTCCTTTGTGACTAGACACACAGAAATACTAAGCTTCCTGTCATGAAATGGGCTAATATAGAATTGAAGGAAGTCTACAAAGATTTGCTAAAAGTATAGTACAAGAATGCCTAACTTTGTGTTCAGAAAGTGGACAACCCCTTTAAAACCAGTTAGTTTTAATTTAGAGACACCCACTGTCTCAAAATGAGACTCCATGGTTTTAACAAGTTATTTTAGAAAGCTAGGGTTATATTTATTTTTTGTTTTCTTCGTTTTATGATTGGTATATGCTTTTGCCTCAGACTATACTCTCGTGCACCCACCTTTCCTCTCATGCCAATTTTTATACAGATATGTATATCTTATATGCATGAGAACCGAACATTCATTTTTCTTTAAATATTTGTAATCTAATTAAATTCTGTTTAATGCTAACCTTATCACTTTATATGAAAGCATAAGACTAACATCAGATAAGGACAAGAGGCAATGACTGTACACACACATCATTATCCTATGTTCTATTTAACGTAATCATTTTTAACATTCAACTGAGTGTGACGACCAGGCAATAAAAGCAGCCTGATCCATGGTGATCAGCTAATTGCCCAGACACCTACATGTAGAGTTAATCTGTAGATTGGATAACCATTGTTATACATGGCATATCATTCTCTATGTGGAGTTGCTTAGATATTTACAAGAATATACACCCTCAATTCACATTATTATGACCACTTTCTACTTTCAACATCGGCACCATGTAGCTTATGAAGAAAGTCACGCGTGGAGAGCTGACTTGGTGTATACAGTTGTGCTCAAAAGTTTACGTACCCCGGCAGAATTTTTGCTTTCTTGGCTTTTTCAGAGAATAAGAATGATAACACAAAAACTTTTTTTCCACTCATGGTTAGTGGTTGGGTGAAGCCATTTATTGTCAGACTACTGTGTTTTCTCTTTTTAAATCCCAATGACAACCCAAAAAACCTAAATGACCCTGATCGAAAGTTTTGGTGATTTTGGCCTGATAACATGCACAGAAGATGACATAAATAGGTTTGAATGGCTACTAAAGGTAACATCCTCACCTGTGGCCTGTTTGCTTGTAATCAGTGTGTGTGCATAAAAGCTGAGTGAGTTTCTGGGATCCAGACAGACTCTTGCATCTTTCATCCAGCCACTGATGTGTCTGGATTATGAGTCATGGGGAACGCAAAAGAATGGTCAACAGATCTATGGGAAAAGGTAGTTGAACTATATAAAACATGAAAAGGATACAAAAAGATATCCAAGGAAATGATAATGTCAGTCAGCAGTGTTCAAACTGTGATTAACAAATGGAAAATCAGGGGCTCTGCAAAAACCAGACCACAGTCAGGTAGACCAACAAAAATTTTGGCCACAACTGCCAGGAAAATTGTTTGGGATGCAAAGAAAAACCCACAAATAACATCAGCTGAAATACAGGACTCTGTGAAAACTAGCGGTATGGCTGTTTCAAGATGCACAATAAGGAGGCACTTGAAGAAAAATGGGCTACATGGTCGAGTCGCCAGAAGAAAGCCATTACTCTGCAAATGCCACAAAATATCTCACCTACAATACATCAAACAGCACAGAGACGGCCTCAAAACTTTTGGAACAAGCTAATCTGGAGTGAAGAGACCAACCATAAACGTCACATTTGGAGAGGTGTCAACAATGCTATGATGAAAGGAACACCATTCCTACTGTAAAGCACGAAGGTGGTTCACTGATGTTTTGGGGATGTGTGAGCTACAAAGGCACAGGAAACTTGGTCAAAGTTGAAGGAAAGATGAATGCAGAACGTTATCAGCAAATACTGGAGGCAAATTTGCACTCATCAGCCTGGAAGCTGAGCATGGGACGTACTTGGATATTCCAACACGACAACGATCCAAAACACAAGGCCTAGTCGACCTGTCATTGGCTACAGCAGAACATAGTGAAGGTTCTGGAGTGGCCATCTCAGTCTCCTGACCTCAATATCATTGAGCCACTCTGGGAAGATCTCAAGCGCACATTTTATGCAGCACAGCCCAGGAATTTACAGGAACTGGAGGCTTTTTGCCAAGAAGAATGGGCAGCTTTACCATCTGAGAAAATAAAGAGCCTCATCCACAACTACCCCAAAAGACTTCAAGTTGTCATTGATGTTAGAGGCGGCAGTACACGGTATTAAGAAATGGGGTATGTGAAGATTACAACAGGGTCATTTGGAAGATTTAGATCTCATTATGATTTAAAAAGAGGAAACACAGTAGTCTGACAATAAATGGCTTCACCCAACCACTGACCATGAGTGGAAAAAAAGTTTTTGTGTTATGATTTATATTCTCTGAAAAAAGGCCAAGAAGGCAAAAATTCTGCCGGGGTATGTAAACTTTTGAGCTCAACTGTGTAAGGTATGTGATAGACTGTCTGCACATGCATCCCTTGTTGCTGTCATGGTTAAAAGGGGCAGTTTATCAGAGTAGCAAAAGGGGATGACTATTTTATGATTGTCGTTTAGGCCAATGGTGTCAGTATTTCGAAAATGCACAGTTTGTAAAATGTTCGCCTGCCGCTGTGTATCAGAATAGACAATTGTCACCATTGTGAATAAGTGATAAGGTAACTGTGGAGCACCACGAGCCATTGATGTGAGAAGTCAATGTCCGCTATGAAGATTGGAGAGTACACAGACATGCTGCACTGGATGAGTTCACTGACAGAATAAGCCAATGGGCTACCAGATGTGTGCCTAAAACTAAGGTTCGTTGAACCCTATTGTTTATGGGGCTCCGGAGCAGACGTATGGTCCCTGCACTCACATTTTCAACATAGTGACTGAGTCCAAATTGCATATAAAATCTTTCATCTTTACTTAACGTATGGAATATCAATCTTGGCTGTATGCCTACACATTCCAAATCATCGTATTAGTATACAATTATATGTCAGTACTCAGCTGTAGTAGTTTCAATCCATAAATTCACATTTCAGTGGTATGCAATCTCATGTTTGAGCTGACCAAAAGTGAGCAAGACACTCCATGTTGCACACAGCTGCAACGTTTCGGAAATCAAATTTCCTTCATCAGGAAATCAGCTACTACAGCTAAGTACTGACATATAATTGTATACTAATACGATGATTTGGAATGTGTAGGCATACAGCCAAGATTGATATTCCATACGTTAAGTAAAGATGAAAGATTTTATATGCAATTTGGATTCAGTCACTATGTTGAAAATTTGATTGCACAAAGGGAGATGAGAAAACTCTCAATAGGTGACTGAATTTTTTAGTCAGTACTTTCTAAAATTTAACGTATACAGCACTTTTGTATGTATTGCTTGGATGGCCACTGCACCTCTGATAACCAAGTTTCATCAGCAGAAAAGGCATTGTTAAAAGAACACAAGGTGGTGGTGGCAGCATTATGGTCTGGGGAATGTTTTTATGGCATCTTCAGGGCCACTTATCCATATAGAAGGCACAGTCAATGGTTTTGGGTATGAATCCATCGCTGCAGATCACGTACATATTGATTGCATTCCCTGTGGTGGATGGGATTTTCCAGGAACACGCACCATCCAGCAGCGGTGGGATGCAGTCAGCTCCAGATACCTGTGACAAACTAACAGGACCTTATTGAGTCACTCCAGCTGCTGACTGTACCTCACACAGCAGTTGCTCTGGATGTTAGCTGGTGGTCATAACAATGTGACTCAACAGTGTATGTGCCATTTCCTATCTTAACACTTTTCTTTTTCTAATACATTCTCTCCAGCTTCTTTTGCATTTTACTCCCCCACCAGCACTTAGTAGAAGTATACACATGTACACAAATAATTTCTTCCTCTCACATCCGATTTGTGGGCTAAAATACACAGTTTATATTCCTGACATTTCTGCATAGCCAGTGTTGAGCGTAGGTGGTGCTCTAGTTAACCCTGTAATTTCATGAATTACACGAGCCATTAGCAAAGCATTGTAGTCAGGTAGCAGCCTCCTATACATGACATGCTGTGACCTGGTGCCACGGCAATATCCCTGTACACTATGTAATGAATGATCTATTTACTAAAGTTGGAAGTAGTATTTCCTGGCAGTATCTGCACTTTGTCATTGCTCTGTTTGCACACAGTAGACACAACCCTGTTGTAGGATCATCTGATTTTCAGAGAACTAGGTAGTTCAGATCAGCATGGTCTTATTGGATTTGTGAAATGAAGACTACAAATCTATATCGAGTAGTCTGGGAACAATATGAACATTGACTCCATCAATAACATTTCAGCTTACATGAAAGCTGGCCATACATGATGACATAGCCAGATCCAGCCTGGTGAAGGATGCTGAAAGCAAATTTGAGCATTTGCAGCTACTTTGAAACGATTTTGTACTCCAGTTTTGTGAGTAAGGCCTGGTTCACATCAGCATTGTGCTTTCCATTCTGTTCTGATTGGTAAACAGAAAAACGGAAAAGAAATGGATGCCCATTCATTTTAAGGAACACTAACAGATTGCCGTCCGTTTTTACATACATTTGATGGATCCGTTATGTGATCTGCGCATGTGCAGAGAAATTTCACCCTTATATAGGTTATGCAAACAAATGTAAAGGTATCTGTTGTTTAGGATCTGTCAAATGAACCCGGTGGCATAGCTACAGGAGTCGCAGTGGTCACAGTTGCGACTGGGCCCCTGAGCCAGGGAGGCCCACGAGCCCCTCTCGCAACAGAGCTGCGGTTGCTAGGTCATACGAACCCAGTCATCGCAGCTGCAACAAGCAGCAGCTGAAAGCTCGATAACACTGTCCGGAGGAGGAAGACAGACAGAGGAAGTGGGCGATCCCTCTCCTAAAGCGTCCCAGGCGGAACAGCATCAGAGTCAGCGAGATTCCACTGCTCTGCTCTGCTCCAGCTCCCAGCCCTAACCTGTGTGTGCTGCTTCATCCTCCTGCCTGCACAGTAAGAGAAACTTCATTACAGTCAAATAGCACAGTTTATATCTTATACCATAGTTGCCAACTTTTGAAAATGAAAAAGTAGGAGAAGTTAGACGGCGGCACGCGCAGCGCGCCGTGACAAAAATTTGCATGGACACGCCCATCTTTCCTATATGCCACGCCCCCTTCAAAAAGCCACACCCACTCCACCTAACTGCATAACGGCTTTGGAAGAAAGCCAGGTAGATGCCCTTATAGCCAGGTAGTAACCCCCCATAAGCAGGTAGTGCCCCTTACAGGCAGGTAGATGCCCCCTTGTAGCCAAGTAGATGCCCCTCTGTAGCCAGGTAGGTGCCCCCCTTTGTTAGCCAGGTAGGTGCCCCCATTGTTGCCAGGTAGTGCCCCCATTGTTGCCAGGTAGTGCCCCCTATTTTTGCCAGGTAGTGCCCCCTCTGTTGCCAGGTAGTGCCCCCTCTGTTGCCAGGTAGTGCCCCCATTGTTGCCAGGTGATGCCCCCTCTGTTGCCAGGTAGATGTCCCCTCTGTTGCCAGGTAGATGCCCCCATTGTTGCCAGGTAGTGCCCCCTCTGTTGCCAGGTAGATGTCCCCTCTGTTGCCAGGTAGGTGCCCCCATTGTTGCCAGGTAGTGCCCCCATTGTTGCCAGGTAGTGCCCCCATTGTTGCCAGGTAGATGTCCCCTCTGTTGCCAGGTAGATGCCCCCTCGGTTGCCAGGTAGATGTCCCCTCTGTTGCCAGGTAGATGTCCCCATTGTTGCCAGGTAGTGCCCCCTCTGTTGCCAGGTAGTGCCCCCTCTGTTGCCAGGTAGATGTCCCCTCTGTTGCCAGGTAGTGCCCCCTCTGTTGCCAGGAAGAGCCCCCATTGTTACCAGGTAGTGCCCCCATTGTTGCCAGGCAGAGCCCCCTCCTATAGCTAATAAAAATAAAATAATAAAATCCACTTACCTCACTAGGCTCCTGCAGCGCTGCCAGCTCCCGACCGATCTCCTCCGGGGCGCTGGGGGATGTGTGAGCAGCCGCGCGTCACTCCCCTGCAGCCGCGCGTCACTTCCCCCTGCGCCGCTGACCTGTATGTGCGGCGCACACACCGGCGCCGGACATACAGGGGGAGGAGGGAGGAGGGGAACGATCCCTCCTGCCTCCTCCCTGCACAGCGAGACTCCGGGCGGGTGAAGCGGGCGCAGCGGCCGCTTCACCCACCTGTAGGAGCGGCCCGGCGGCGCCAGAGTAGCGCACTAGCGCTACTCCGGCGCTGCGGCCATTTAAAGAGCCCCCGCCGCCTGCTGGCAGTGGGAGGAATGCCAACTCCCCCGGGAGGGCGGGAGGGGACCCCAAATAGCGGAACCCCCCTGCCAAAAATGGGAGAGTTGGCATGTATGTCTTATACATATAGTCTGTGCCTGTAATGTGTGTACCTTATGACACTGGCCTGTGTGGCAGACATGCTGGGACTTGTAGTTCTACAGCAACTGCTGTGGGACTACAGGATACAACACTAGATATGCTTCAAGTTTTGAATGCTATCTAGTGTAGTATTCTGGTACCGGTAGTTCCACAGCAGCTTTTGTAAAACTACAAGTCTCAGCATGTCTGCCACACAGGCCAGTGTCAAGTACCTTGAGGTAAATACATTACAAGCACATACTACACATACATATATGTCTGTGTGTATGTATATATGCATATAGTGTGTGAGTTACTGTAATGTGTATAGCATACACACAGCCACATTGTAGACTCATATCTGACATTGAAAGCTAACAAGCAATATTTTTTATATAATATTGTAAGGTTGGTTGTCTCCTGGGTAGACGGGCACAGCTCAGCGGGCACAGAAGTCAAAACGCCAAGGAAAGGTCGGGTAAAACTGCCCGCAGTGGGCGTGGCTTGGAGAGCTCAGTGGATGGCTGCACATTGAAGGAGCTCCGCAACCAAGCCGCCAATTTTTGTTATTTTTCTGCTCCATCCGCACCTTAGATGGGGAGAAGTCGTACCAGGACGCCCAAAAGAACACCCGCTGCTGCCCCAATACCTCCGACTCCAGGATCGGGCATAGAGCGCTTCATAACAAGGAGCGCGGGAAGATGCGGCTCCTCAGAAGACCCGGCGCCAGCTTTGACAAGCGACAACAAGCTCGCAGCCAGGGGAGAGCGGAGGTCCCGCCGCACACCGGACGAACTGCCAGCCTCGCTGCCGCCTACCTTCCAGAAGCCCGAGGTCTCCGCCGCTGTCGACGGATCGGGTAAGGTCCGTGCCCTGCCTGACTCCCTGGCCCGCGCTTCTCTGCAACAAGCGGCCCCTGCCATCTTGCGGCCCGGCCTGGACCTCCCTGGCCCTACAGCGACGGACGCGGTAAGGCCCGCGCAACTACTGGACTCCCCGCAATTGGGCCCTGGCCCAGAGAGCCCACCTTCCTCCTCACTGGCCGTATTGCAGAGGCCCCCCCTCAGCCAAGGGGACGCATCATTGGTGACTGTGCTCCAGGCAGCTGATCTTGTGGTGGCCCCATCCCTGCAGGCCCCCCTTGCTGCAGAAGCTTCAGTGCTCCGTTCCTGCAGCGGGGATACCGACCACGGTATTTTGGCCGTGACCATACCCAGGACCCTTCCTTCTCAGGGACGCATAGACGCTACCTTAACTGCAGAGGTTCCACGCGGGGCCTGCACGCCGGGCGCCATGCTGGTCTCTCACCCACCAAGCCTGTCTGGCGTGTGCCCCTCACCTGGGTCTGACAGTTCCATTCCAGGCAATCTGGACATGATAACTGTCGGGGTGAACCCCGACTTCAGGATGGCCCCTTATGTGCAATCACCACTCTCTGGCTCCCAGGAGCCCCACCAACAGCAGATGATAGCTGGCCCGGGGTCCCTCCACGCGAGTAACGGACCTCCCCCCGCTGCTGGACGATCCCCTATTGGGGAGATGACTCAAAGAGGGCGATCACCTTCTCCCCCACAGTTGTGGGCTGCCTCCCAGGGGGACTCAGTCGGCCCATCCATCTCTCAGTCCTCAGGGCCGCCACTTCATAGTCGCCAGCCGGACTCCCAATCCTCTCTTCTGGCTCCTCAGATGCAAGCACCAACGCTCCCACTAGATTTTCAGCAGTGGACCCATCATCTTCAACTCCTCCCGACAAGAACGGACTTCCAAACCTTAATAGCTGAGGTCAAAGATACCTGCAAACAGATCTCACTGCAACGGCAGGACATTGTACATCTTACTGACAGAGTGGACTCGCTAGATCAGGCTCAGGGGGCCACTCAAAGCTATCTATCTACCCTACATCCACCGCTGGTAGCCCAAGCGTCGGTAATACGTGATCTGGGTAGGCATGTTGAAGATCTTGACAATAGGGGGCGCCGGAATAACATTCGGGTTAGGGGCCTGCCTGAAACTGTCAGCGATGACAGCATTCCATCCACATTAAAAACCATCTTTAACAAGATTTTGGGTGAGCAACCCACACATCCCATTAAACTGGATAGAGTCCACAGAGCACTCCGCCCAAAAGGGTCTTCGCCCCTTCCCCGCGATGTAATATGCTGTGTCCATGATTTCATAACCAAAGAACGTATCTTGATGAAAGCCCGGGGCATGCGCACACTGGAACACGAGGGCGCAACCATACAACTTTTCCAGGATCTCTCATGGGTGACTCTGCAGAAAAGGCGCCTTCTGAAACCGCTCCTGTCTATTCTGAGAGACCGCCAAATTCTATATCGCTGGAATTTCCCATTCTCCCTCACGGCCAGGAAGGATGGTCGTTCGGCCACACTGAAAACACAGGACGACCGTTTTGCGATTTTCTTCAGATCCCAGTGCCCCACCTGCCCGATTGGGACTTGGACATTCTGTCCCCTCCCGACTTGCCAATTTGGCAACATTCCACGCGGAAGAAATGTCGTCCAACCAACGAGGCCCCTGGGGGTCGCAGACTCCCGCATACTCCGTTGCACCAACTCTGATTAGAGGACTCTTGGGTTTACCTAACATGTTCTTTCTTCCCTTTTCTAGGTCATGATCTGGTCTATTACTGCTAGACACGAGCCCTTTGGGCTTGTCATCCCGCTACATTCTAGGCGGCTTGGTTACGCCTTTATTGCTAGCTCATTGTATTATCTTTTTCTAGGTTTCTTCTGAGTGCGATAGTAAACATTCTGCACTCACTGTTCTCCTTTTAGGGGTTGAGCTCTGTGTCTTGGGTTCAGCTCTCCCCCTTACCTGGTGTTGAGGACTGAGGGTCTGTGGTGCTCGGACAGATAGAGCGAATCATCATCTACCCTCACCCCCCATTACCCGGTTGACGTAGTTGAATAGTCTAAGTCGCCCTTCTTTCACGGGTTGTTCAAATATGTTAGTTTTAGTTGAGTGTATTTCACCTTAATTTTTCGTCTAGTGTCTTCTTGTCACGTGTCTTGTCTTGTTTTCCTTTTGTGTCATCCCCTTATATATGGCAATAATGGTCACGTGTGTAACCATTAATGCAAAAGGATTAAACTCCAATGTGAAGCGCCGTCTCCTCCTACGCGAACTCCGCACATTGAAGGCGGACATAGCATTCGTCCAGGAGACTCACTTTGACTTGCAGGGCTCCTTCAAATTTGCCAAGGCTGCATTCCCTGTCGCTTACTCTGCTTCCAGTGGCCGAAAGAAAGCCGGTGTTGCTGTCCTCATCTCGGCCGCGTGCCCCCTCCAGATAACCCACTCAGACATTGATCCTCTAGGACGCTATATAATACTTCAGGGCATTTTGCACGGGACCCCGCTCACTCTGTGCAACCTACACTCACCGGCCACTTTATTAGGTACACCATGCTAGTAACGGGTTGGACCCCCTTTTGCCTTCAGAACTGCCTCAATTCTTCGTGGCATAGATTCCACAAGGTGTTGCAACGATGCTCAATTGGTACCAAGGGGCCCAAAGAGTGCCAAGAAAATATTCCCCACACCATGACACCACCACCACCAGCCTGAACCGTTGATACAAGGCAGGATGGATCCATGCTTTCATGTTGTTGACGCCAAATTTCTGCCCTACCATCCGAATGTCGCAGCAGAAATCGAGACTCATCAGACCAGGCAACGTTTTTCCAATCTTCTACTGTCCAATTTCGATGAGCTTGGGCAAATTGGAGCCTCAGTTTCCTGTTCTTAGCTGAAAGGAGTGGCACCCGGTGTGGTCTTCTGCTGCTGTAGCCCATCTGCCTCAAAGTTCGCCGTACTGTGCGTTCAGAGATGCTCTTCTGCCTACCTTGGTTGTAACGGGTGGCTATTTGAGTCACTGTTGCCTTTCTATCAGCTCGAACCAGTCTGCCCATTCTCCCTTTTACCCCCTGGCATCAACAAGGCATTTC
>JAODAL010008799.1:0-114985 GCA_025379985.1 Phyllomedusa bahiana | reverse complement strand
GCTGCTGTCACAGGAAAGGCCCGCGCCCCGCGTTTCCCCTCCGCCGGCTTTCTGTGTTCCGCCGCCGCCCGCCGGGAAACACCGGGGTCCGCAATCCTCCGCTGCAGCGGGGACACTGAGGCTGTCTCCAGAATCGCCGGCAGGAGACGCGCACTTCGGAGCCGCCGCGTCGGCGAGATGGTGTGCTCCTCCGCTTGCTCCCCGAGGCTGCGAGGTAAGGGTGGCTCTGGCTGCGACCCGGCATAGGCAGGTAAGAGGGCGCCTCTGGAGGGGAAGGGGGAAAGGGGGGGAGAGTCCTGTAACCCACCAAGGGGCAAAGTAATTAGGAAGGCCGGCCACTTGCCACAAGGTTTTGGGAGGGGCTCTACAGCTTTTTTTGCCCCCCGCCACCCTTTATTGGTGTATTCTGCTGGATAGTGGATCCGGGCGGAGCTCCTCTCACACCGCCTTCTTCTCACGGGTGTCCGCCCCCCCCCCCCCCTTTGTCTTTTTTTTTTATATTCCCCGACGACAAACGAGTGTAATGGGTCCGGGGAAAACCCCCTTTAAGGTGGCATATTAACACCCTTTAACAGAAAACGACCCCCAAATTTCCCTTTTAAAAAAGGAATGGTTTTGCCTGCGATCTAATGGTACAGAGGGTTCTTCATCAGAGGGCTGTGGATCATAACCCAAAGCCCCGACCCCGACTCCTAATTTTTTCCAAAAACCCTCCGACCCCCCTGATCCGCCCCTCATACTTGGCCATTTTAAGTGATAAATTTACTGTAGTTAGTACCTTTTATAAAAAAACAAGTATTTAGGTAGAACAGAAAATTAAAAGCAAAAGGGTAACATGTTTTGATCTTTTGAACACTTGTGGGTTAGAAGAAAAAGCTGTATTTTTTCCCAAAAGCCCCCAGTATTTCCCAAACATTGGAATGGTAGAAAAGACTGGATCAGTTTTTGGTCAAACTGCTTGTCTGACCCAGAGCCCAGAAGGATTGAGCAATTGAAAACCAAAAGGTTTGATTTCCCAAATACTAACAAAATAATAAAAATTAACATTTTGATTTTTAGAAGGAAAACGCTAACAATGCAGTTACAGGCAAGAATTTGCAGATGCTAAATACTTGCAAGTCAAAGTTATTACAGTAGCCCCATGTACAAAGCTGTAGTGGAAGGTGTGACTTTCAGGCTCCATATCTCAAGTTCAAACCATTGTTACTATTTTGCTTGTCAGTGTCAAATAATCTTTATTGATATCGACGTTAGAACCACAAAAAAATTGTAAATATGCAAAACCACTGCAGGAACCAATTTGTGAATCTCTGATTTTGTTCTGAGATCGTATTGGGGGCACTCCATCTAGATTCCTGCATACATGTATCGTCATCCTCACACTGATCTCAATATTTCCAGGCTAAACGAAGGCCTCTCTATCAACCTAACTTGGGTTGCGCGGGGCAAAGCGGTGACCACAGGGGCAACATCTCTAACAATGTCAGAGGAATAAAGGAATTGCCTCGCCACAGTCATTTATTTGCATGAATGGTTAATACTAACGTTCTATTAAATGCAGTGAAAAATTTTGCGTGAGAAATCTGTTGTGCCATGGAAGTTGGAATCTTTTCCCCTGGGGCAGTGTTTGTAGATGGAACCACAAAGGGCTCTACTTTCCAGCAGGGACCAATCAGTATAATTAGAGTGGCACGTGCCCAAGAAATCTCAGGCCTGAGACACATTCACAACAAAAAGACTATCTGCTCAGTTTATTACACTCAAGATTTGTAACAGAATGGGGGGTGTACATATTCCTTAAGCAACTAAAACCCCTCTTGATTGGCTCTTCTTATCTACGCATTTTAAATGACCCTCCCTCCTCTTTGTGAGAGAGAAGAAAAACATCTAAGCTGGGCAGTCCATCTTGGTCATATCTAGTGTGTCTGAGCACAGACGGCCAATCTTTGTTAGTGTAATAGACATTATACAATAATACATTCTATAACGTTAACCTTATACAAGCAGATTAAATAAGCGGGCCATTTGTTAGCACATTAAAAAAGTGTGGTTATACAGGCAGCTTTTACGTGGCATTATATAATAAAGATATGTGAAGTATTTATACTGATTAATACATCAAAATCAGACACCAAAGGATCACACATCTCATAACCTTTGTTCCCATTCCACAACAGTCCCCCCTTGAGACTTTGGTCTCATTTTAATCTTCTACCCACTTGGGTACCGGGGGGGGGGGGGGGGGGGAGATTGAACTCATGGACAAAGCTGCTTGAAGTGTCCCCAACCTTCTCTCTGATAAGCATGAGGGTTTGGCTCAATACCCCGTGCCCCATCTATGATCCACTATCCCTACCCCTCCCCTACTCTAATACTTTAGACTAGGGAGACGTCCGTTCTCTTGGGGGCAGGCACATGTTTGGTCAGAGGGACCCAAAGGTGTCTTAATTCCATGTCATTATAGGAGAGCCGGCGCTTTGGACAGCTGTAGGGAGATATGGTAGTGTTGCTGTCATCGTAGAAGTCAGCCCGTGGGACATCTGATCATCATGGTGGCAATGCTTTTCAGGCCACAGCCTGCTTCCAAGTAGTTTCCTCAAACCTGGAAAAAACACAACCAACAATTAGGGCGATAAGATGAGCAAAATGCAGACAATCACAATCCCCATATTGTAAAAAAATAACACTAAAACTCCCTGCCATCCCTTCAACCAACCGAGACGCAGTCTCCCCAAGTGTCAGCGATACCCGAGATCCTTTTAAGTTCGTGCGGAAAGATCTGACATCTTTTTTTAATGGGGCCCCAGTCACTTTAAACCTGTTCGGTCCTGTATGGTCTGGGATGAAAAGAACAGCGCAGGTTTCTCCAATCATTTCTTGGCGGGGCACTCCTCCCTTCTCCGCCAACACCATAGTCGCAGGGGCCATCCGTTCTGTCAGGACTACATCAGAGGTTGGGCCCCTCCTGATCGCCAGGCCGCTGTAGGGATCTCTGGTGTAATTGACAAATCTCTGCTGGTTATAATATATGTAGATTTATCCCATCTACATTCTTATTGATCATAACAATCGGTATCAGAGATTCAAACCCAGCGGCCACTTGATCCCTTGCATTAAATCTCATCAGGACCCCCCTTGGGACACCTATAGCATCAATATCAACATGGGGGTCAAAACTGCCCTTTGGGGTGACTCCCCTTCTGCTCCTGACTCCTCACGTCTCAGTGTGTGCTATCCCCTGACGCATTCACTCAGTATGTGGAATGGGATGAAGTATTTAGGTCACGGGCACATTGACCAGATCCAGTTACCCCTCCAACGTTAGACGCTGACTTTGAGATCTCCACATGATCCAATATACATCCCCTATGAGAGTATTTGATTCTTGTAATATGTTGCTACAGCATGCTTAGCTATAATGATGGGAGCAGTACCCTTTATATGTGTAAAGTTACCGCAGGAATACTGGCCATTTCGGCCATACTAGCCAGGTATAGGTCAGGTGTAATTTCCTGGGTAAACTGTAGTCGCCAACCCCTGTCCTTGATGTTTTTGGTGAGCTGATGCGGGTACATGGCCTCCCCCCCCCCCCCCCACCTCCATACCACAACAGTCAGTTGTGGTTTGTGGTGGAGTTGAGTGAACAGACTAAGACACATACCTGTGCTGATGACAAGAATATACTAGAGAGGACAGAGCCCATATGGGGCCTAGCGGCTGAGCAGACATAACAGTTTTGGTTTATTGTTGGGTGGTTGGATGTATACTTAACTCATTCCAGGCCACAAGTTCTTATACCGAGAACCCGTCCTCTACCCTCATGGTGTCCCTCATAGGTGGGATCAACTATGCTGTCATGCTGTCTGAAAAGTACCTGTACATGGGGCATCAAGTGGGTTTACACCGGTGTTGGTGGCTGGGACTCCTCAACCATTCCCTGGTTCCTGTATTCATATCTTTCATCGATTTTCTCTCGAAATCCCCGTGCCCCCCTCGTATGTATAGCTCCACAGGAAAAGAGCCGGCATAGCCTCCATCAATCTCTTGAGGGTTTTCAATGCTAAGTGGTTCGGGGCATGCTTTCACCTGATATTCCCAGTTTTTTTACAGACTCCAGTTTTTGATTAGACTCAACCATTGTCAGTATGGGCTTCTCCTGTTAATCTTTCATGTTCAAGGCAGTCTGTGGTCTATATCCCCAGTCATCCGCCGTTTCCATCCCACAGCACCCCAGTAAATACAGGAGCATCCCCAGTACTCGTCCAGTCACACACAAGTTATATACACCGTGCAGTGGAGGATTGTTCATTGTAGATGTTGCATTGGGGTGGGACGTCTGTATGGGACCTCAGGACAACATATTACATCACCAAAAATCAAAGGAATATGATGGGCTTACAAGGGCATTAGGATGAGTTAAAGGCCAAAAGGAGACCATCCTCTCTCCTTGGTAATGGTCTACCGATTGGTTCTGTCCCAAGATTCAAAGCAACAATAACTACTTCACCATCAAGTAGTAAGCAGCCATCTGCCTCATCTCCGGTGCTGGAGCGATCTTGGCAAGTGTGAACGCAGTGGATCACAGTTGGGCTATTCCCGCCATCTTGACAGATTGTGGTCGTGGTCAGCAGAAGCTTGGCACGGCCCTCAAACTCTCAAGCTCCAACGTCTTACACACAAAAACTTCTTCACGTAGACCCAGTCTCCAGGCTGTTTAGCTTAGTGAGCAGCAACGTCTGGGTCTGGAATGGAACGAAACTCTAGAAGCATTAGTAACAACTCTTTAAACCGCTGGCAGTCACATAAGATGTCATAGCATCATTTTGTAGCATACAACTCCTGAGCGGAAAAATGCACCTAGGCCTTGGGCACTGCCATAACAGGATATCACAGAGCGACGAGAGCTAGGCTATCCCCCGGGGTGTGTCCCCTGACTCTAAATACCTATGGGCAAGACTGTCCTGGTCAGGGCATGCCGTTTCTCTTGCCCCGCTTTAAGCATCCGTGCTTTCAGAGTCCCATTCCAAGTGGGGCCCATTGCACAACAGCTGAGTATAGCGCCCGTAGGCAATGCATAGTGTCGCCTCCCCTACTACAAATAGCCCATCCTCTTCGTTCTTCTTGCCTCCCTTCTTTTTCAGCTTTCCTTTTCTTCCAGATGAGCTATGTTCCTGTATCTTGGCCAGCAGTCTCCTTGCACGGTTGGGTGCAAGTTTCCTCCTGCACCACTAACAGCTTGACTTGCTTCCGCCTCCCTTCTCACCTCCTGCAGCCTGTTTGGCTCCCCCACCCCCCCCCCCCCCACCCCCGCACCCCCCCCCCCGCACCCCCCCCCCACCACCCCCCCCCTCCACCCCACCCCCCCGCCCTTCCCACCCCCCCGCCCCCCCCGGGGGGGGGGGGGCGCACCCTGGCTCGGGCACCAGCCATAGTGGTTCCGTCTTCTTGTATCCAGCTTCCCATATGCCTTGATATTTGCAGTATAGCACACTGTTCATAGGCACAGTCAGTGGCATCCATCAGGACCTGAATGTCCTTGTCCAAGTTTCACTGGTTCCCGCAGGCTGTGAGAAACCCTTGTGGCTTTCCAAATACGGTCCAGTAATGCGGGCGACACCCGAAAGCTATCTTGATCCGTACATATGTTGGCTCGTTCTGCCCCTCGTGCTCAAACGTTATGCTGCCGCTTCTTGGCTGACTTATGCAATGGCAGACTTCTGGCTTCCAACACTGCGTGAGATGTGCCACGGCAAAGCCCGTGCTGAACTCGTACCTGCACTGTCTGCCAAAATCTGGATCCATCACAAACAGAACCATAATGTGATCAAATGAAAGGTCAACATCTTCATGTTTTCTAAGCAATCATGGCTTTCTTCATGTGCACCGGATTCATTGTGGTTGCCTCTTCGCGCCTCATTCCCGCCCTTGAGGAAGAGGTAAGTAAGGTGGCTGGGATGAAGAACAAACAGGGCGCAGAAGATGACGATATCCGCAGGAGGAGAGAACACTATGCAGGCCTGAGACGCTGTGCTGATTGAAGAAGCCGCGGTGTGAGAAATGGCTTAGATGTCACTGTGGAGCCAAAGATAGGGGGTGTCCGAGTTTTTTTATTAAAAAAAGGTTTTTTGGGGGGGGGGGGGGGGGTGGGGGGGGGGGGGGGGGGGGGGAGTTTTTTAAAAAATTTTAATTTTTAAAATTTTTACTAAAAAAATTAATTTGTGTTGTAAAAATTTTTTTAAAAAAATTTTTGGAAAAAAAATATAAAAAATAAATAAAAAAAAAATTTTTTTTTTTATTCCAGCAGCACTTGGGCTCCAACTACCAGCTGTAAAACTGAAGGTCCGTTCCCCTTGGCAGCTGGGTCCACCTTGCGAGTAGTCTCCAACTGGTCTCGTTTTCGGCCTGCATGGGCCTTGCGCTAGAACTTCTGGGCATGTCCTTCCCTTTCCGATACAAAGAGCTTGAAGGTCTTCTGGTAGGCTGGGATGGCCTAGTGCAGAGCACTTGCAATAGCTTTCTTCTGCTTCTGAGAAGGACTCCAATCATCATTTTTTCTTTTTTTCCTTCAACAAGGTGGAATGGATTTTTGTCTTCACTGCCTCATTACCAGAAATTGGGCACGAGAGTGGATATCCCGTCTCTATGGAGCTGGGCATCAGGAATAGGACAGACATCAGGAGCAGGTCCGAGTATCTAGCTTGTGGTGTCCTCTCTTCTTGTTTTGCGGGGAGCCATGTCGCTGCTCTGTTGCAGTTCAAGCACGTAAGGCGGTGGTCTTGAGCTTGTAGGCTCCAGGGTCTTCCCACAACGTTGGCCACCATCACAGGAGCAGACCTTGCTCCCACATATCCCGCAGCAGATTTGTTCTCAGAGTGCCTTTTGGCCGACTAGAAGGCACCACATCTCTCGGTAGATCCTTGTACACAGGCCGAACCATCTTCAGCTGTTCCTTTATAGTAGTTCTCAAGCAGGCCATCCTTCATCTGGTCCCAGTGGCATCCGAGCATGTGGTTTCTCAACACGGAGGCAGAATCCCCAGATCAAGAACATCTGAGACATCCGTGCATGGTATTTCCTTCCTAATTGTTGATTGATATCATTCAGCGTCAGCTGTTTCACAACATACACTCTGGAGGCAGATGTTAATCATTCTCATCCATATCTGACGACTTGATGAGGGTCATATGGCCACAAATAGCCCTCTGAATCCCCCTCTTTAACTTCCGACAAGGACGAGGGGGGGGGGGACATAAATCTTTCTAAGTGTCTGTGTATTCTTCAGACCTGGACTATCTTCCTGTAATAGGCATAGTGTTGTTTACTCAGGGACCGGTAATTCACCGTTAAACAACACTTGACTCGGTGGGAATGTAACATAATAAGTTAGCGACCTACCCCCCACCCCTCCCATGGGCAGTGAGAGCCTGTGAGATCAGGGGGTCTGCCGTAGATCCATTCCTGTGTGTCCCTCTCCACTGGTCTATAGTCTACTCCTCCAGTGCGCTTCCCGGGGTGTGCTATGCAGTGGGCCAGCTGGTGTGCTTCCTGCAGTAGCAAGCAGACGTTTTTCCCTGACTTGTAGTATGAGCTCATCCGCTCGTTCTTCCTCCTATCTTGCGTTCATCCTCATGCTATTTAAGCCTGCTCCCACTGTATCTTCTTCTCCCAGTACCATGAGGAGTTCTCCACTGTAGGGCTGCTGGGTCAGGTCACCATATATCCCCCAGTATCTGCATCCCCTACTTGGCAATACAGTGCTATGTCAGCCACCATCTTGTTCCAGGAAGAGGTGAACGCTGTAACCAGGGTCTGGCATTAACCCATAAGGAAGTAGGATGTGACATACTAATGGGAGGCAGTAGCTGGGTGAGAGTAAGAAGTGACATGGACAGGGCGCGGCAACTGGCACAAGTGACTTAGGGGTGTTGCTACACTTAGGGGCATTAAGCAGTCGGGTCTGGGCTAACAGGAGGCTAAAAAATAAACAAGAGGTATTGTTTGTACCAGCTTGTGGGGGCGGGTAATTAGCACCAGATGGATCCTGTTATACTAGGGCATAGTGGGTTGAATAAGTGAAAAAGGCTAAATTGATAGGCAATGCTATACGTAGCTAAAAAAGGGATGGCCAGTGATGGCAGATGGGCCGACATTGGGGGCGTAATACTCCACAATTACAATTTACCCTTTTTCTTTTTTTTCCTTTTCTCCCCTCTCCTCCACCTCTGATGAACACATCCCACCCTCCCACAAACCGCAGGAATCAGTTCCCGGCCATTACAGGGCGGTGGCATCACACTTCCCTTTGTTTCAAAACTTCTCCTGGGGGAAGGTACAAAATAGGCAGCCTGCACCTCCCAGGGCCCCACCCTTCTTTATGAAAACCAAAAAGCCACACTAGTTACTACCAGATTCAGACCGTCAACAAGGGCATCTCCAAAATCCTTCAATCAAATCTTCTATATCTACATAGTCAACCCTCAGACATTTCCAAACTTAATCACAAATGCTTTCTGATGTCTTACATCACACTTCAGCAAACTTGTGGGCAAACCCTTCCGACTACTTCACTTCTCCAAGTCTAATACCACTTTCCTCAAATCCTTTACTTACTTAAGCCTCTCTGATTCTTCCTATCAACAATGAAACTCAGATCTAACATTCTTAGTTCCCTCTAAAACCAGCAGATGGCGCTGAGCCCTAACCCAAAATATAACTCGACGGCTAAATCTCCTATCCCCTACAGAGACCAGTAGGTGGCTCTGTCACTAAAACTCAATACAGCAGAACAGCTCAATCCTACTTATACACAATTTGACTTAATTTAACCTGCGGAGAGCAAGACATTTACAGTACAAACAGTGGAATAGTGAGTGCTGAGTTTCTAAGTATTTAGGACTGCAGGCCTTTTCGCTTTCTCCGGCCTAAGCTTCTCTAATTGAGCAGCGTTAATCTGCTGCAGTCAATTGGTCCTAAACGCAATGTTGCCCTTAGCACGTCACACAACCCTATCACACACAAAACAGAGACACGTATCGAATCTAGCGACTTAAAACTGCTGAATCGGGGCGCTGTTCCCCTCTCACCACCAAGAGGGGGCGCTCAACGACTCCACCGCCAGACAGAGCATTAATTACCTCAGCGCAGCAGATTGCTATCTGAAACTCTGAATTTGCCTAACTAAGTTCAGCCAAGTAGCACTACATCACTGACTTCACCGCCTAAGAGTATCGAGGCTCAGAGAACCCTACAATTCCTGTGGGAGCCCCAGCAAAACCAACGCAAGCGATTCCCACAATACTCAATACACATAAAACAGAAACAACCCCACTGGAAAGCACTAAAGACAGGTTCGTTAAAAAAAGCAGTGACTGACGCATATACCTGTCAGGTCTAATCCAGGAATATCGAGGACTCGCAGATGTGACCGCAACCCACAGAGACAAACACCTTTCGTCAGTGTAATGGAGAATTTAAAAACTCTTACCTGTACTTGTTTTTGGGAGTCGGCCGTCTCCTCTGTGTGTCTGACGGTTAATCACATCTTAGACTGCATCAATATCCTTGATTTATCACTGCTCCTCACACATGGGACGCAAGTGTTGTTAGATGGAACCAACAAAAGGCTCTACTTTCGCAGCAGGGAACCAAATCAGTAATTATTAGTTTGGCACTGCCAAGAAATCACAGACTGACACTTTCTCAGATCAAAAGACCTTCTGCTCAGTATTATTACACACACACAAAGTTTTAACAGATGGTGGGGTGTACATATTCCTTTAAGCAACATAAACCCTCTTGATTGGCTTTCTTATCTACATTTTAAATGATCCTCCATCTCTCTTTGTTAGAGAGAATAAAAAAAAAATAAAGAAAAACATCTAGCTGGCAGCCATCTTGGCATATCTAGGTGGATGTCTGAGCAGCAACGGCCATCTTGTGATGTAATAGACATTATACCTAATACATTCTATAAACAGTTATCCTTATACAAGGCAGATTACATAATATGCGGCCATTATGTAAGGCACAATAAAAAAGGTGTGGTTATACAGGCAGCTTTTACGTGCATTATATATAAAGATATGTGAAGTATTATACTGATTAATACATTAAAATAGAGACACAAAGGATCACACATCTATAACCTTTGTTCCCATCCACAACAGCAGCGCTTTGTCTGCTTCATGTCATCAATTACACTCCTCATGTGATGAGGCTGAAGATATGGGAGCAGCAGCACTGGCCGGACCCAATTCCTCTTGCTCTTTGCATCAAACCAACTGGACCAACTTATTATATATTTTCGGAGTCGGTCCATTTTATGACGACACAGACTCCACAGCCCTGGTTATCAGAGCAGAAGCCCGGCTGTCATTACACAGCTGACCCGGTACAGTCATATTCTGATCATACTGTAAAAAGGAGTATTGGTCGGAATAAGGCCCCTTACTGATTGCCATAAAAAAAGCAGACATTGCTGCTTCTCTAATACTCTGGAGTTTTTGCCATGTATCCTAAAACTGAGGCGTGTGAGGCTCCAGAGGTCACATGACTCAGTGGTTGCAGGTGCAGCTGGGTCTTATCAGATGGATGGAAGAACAGGCTTTCTTAAAAGGGTTTTCTCACCGTGCTGTTTCACTGAGTTTTAGAAGTTTTACACCCTCAGGCTGTGGGTGGTTCTACAGCAGTGACTAGCATATTCAACTTCTGGCAGCGCTTACTCTGAAATTGCGGGAGATTATCTCTAACAAGATTACAGATAAAGCCATGCGTTTTCAGTCCTCACAGCACATGCACCCTTTGTTTAGTGAAGCTAATATTGTTAGATATAAATAGTTTGCTTCAATCTCAGCCCATCAGTGGGCTGACGTGACTCCTTCTCTCAGCTAGTCAGATAACAGACTTCCCCTCTCAGCTCATCGGATTACGGACGGCTGTCTGGTATGCAGGTAACCATAGAAACCTGTGTGCACTTAAAAAGCGCTCTTATCTCACAACTTAAGTAAAATCTATTGACCAATGTATTTAGAAAGAGTCTTCATTTAACTGTCACTTTATGTTGAAAGCTAATCTTTGTAGTGAGAAAACCCCTTTAACTTCTGGAACATCCCTTTAACTGCAGGGAATGGGCTTGCTCCGTTCCCTACTTTTAAAACGGCGGACTTGCTGAAAAAGCCTGCTACATAGGAACTTGTCAACACCATGACATACCCATGTGTCAGTAAGGGGTTAACTAGGAATTGTGTAAAGGTTTTTTTTTTTTTTTTTTTAAAAATAAATGATAAGGTTCTGACTTATCTCTAATTGTGGCTGCATAAGGGCAGGTAGTAACTAGCTGGCATCTGCCATGTTAGGTGCAGACTCTGCTCCCAGACCTGCTCTATACTCCGCTCCCTGACATCATGATGTACATGAGCGTCAAATGATGGTGAGAGGGTTTATAGCTGATCATGAAATCCCTCAAACAAATGAGTCAGTTCTTTTTAATTAATAGCATATGTGTGATATTAGATCAAGTAGGGTGAAATTTTTTGCCTTGTAACTTGCATTTCTATAACCAATACTGGCACAAGTCTAAAAATACTATTTCGTCTGCAGGTAATGGGAAAGTGCTTACAGATCTTACTGAGCTGCAGAACTTGGCTAATAGAGACATACCCGACAATGAGTATTGTCAGCTGTAACAGTGGAAAGAATTATACATTTCTTGTAAGAGAGAAATCCAACACTGAGTGCAGCAAAAGATGTTGGTTGTTCCCAGTTTTGTGTAAAATTTGGTACAAGTATAAACAAAATGGGATGGAAAACATAGAGTTCTCACAAGGAAGATGCTAAAGTGTTGGGAAAGTAGACCAAAGCGATATACTGGGGGCCTGGGTTCAAATCCCACCATAGACAACATCTGCGAGGAGTTTGTATGCTTTCCGTTTGTTTGCATGGGTTTTCTCTGGGTACTCCAGCCTCCCCCACATTATGGAAAGCATACAAACAGGCCAACCTGGAATGTAGAGTGAGTCCCCATTGTGCGTAGGGACCAATGTAAGTGAAGATCGCCTTTTGCACCTCACTGGGTATTATGGGAAGAGAGCTAAACACTCTAGCGCCCTCTTTTGGATGTAGCCTTCTCATTGCTGTTCATACAGCCAGTAAGCTCTGCACTAATGAGGGGCAAGAAGGCTTTTTAATCAATGCAGTGTAACTTGTAAGCTGGTTCCTTTATTCCCTGGATTATGGAGGTCTCAATAGGACCCAAATGAGAGGTAACAATAGTGTAGGACCACCTGCCTGAGGTCCCGTTGAAGTTCGGAGGTGGCTTAAGCAGTTTTGATCAAAAGTGTGAACTGAGAATCTCAAAAGTTTTCATGTATTCTAGATAGCAGAAATGCTTTTTCAATGATTCCTATGTCCCCTTTGATTCTTTAGTTGATAGTGTGCTACTGATTTTGGAATGTGTATCTAATGAGGGGCAAAACCCCGAAACAGCTGTACGCAGATGAGCGGTACTGGCTTGGCTTCAGTCCTTGTCGCTTTCTAAGACGCAATGAGTCACAAGCAAATGATGGCTACATCCAATAGAGTGTGCTAGAGCAGTCAGCTCTCTTCCCACAATGCCTTGTTATACAACGCAAAGAGTAAAGTTGGAAAGGCATATGGACTCGGTGACGTGACCGGCACGTTGGGGAATAATTTTGTAATTTCTATGTCTGATGTGAGGGTTGTCATTTTTGCTAGAGGTTGTTTGGTAGCAGAACTGAGGTGTCCTTTTCTCTTTCTTTCAGGACAAGCATGGCATTCCACCAGACGCATGGCAGATCTTGGTTACAGGTGTTTTCGGGCACCATGATGCTGCTGACACTGTACGGAGGGTACCTGTGCAGTATTCGGCATATCGCTACTTCAAGCGCAGGAGCAACTAACAAGCAGCGGCAGAGAACCAGACAGAGGCAATTATTAAAGACTAAAGGAACTGGCCGGGGACCTGTCCCCACAGGAGATGCTGCTTTACTTGAAGTAATACTCCATCCACATTAGCAGGCAATCAAATGTGCAATGGAGTTGCTTTTACATTGCCGAGAATTTTTTTTTTTTATGTGAACTTTATTTTTTTTCTGTATAAATAAATTTAATCTGTTATTCTATTTAGACTCCTATATTATCTGTAACAGGACATAAGCTTATACTGTACATCCCATAGGATTGCAGATTTGTAGTCTCGGGGCCTTCTATATGAAAACTGTCTAGCAGTAAGGCTATGTTCACACGGCGTAATTGCGGCATGTACTGTACGGCCGCAATTACGCTGGGTGATTTGGGAGTCGGGCTGATCAGCGAGTACTCCCGTGGTGTTGGGTGGGGGGAGTGAGGGCGGCAGCCCGCTGGCCCCATTGACATGCATTACTCATGGCGCGTAATCACCACAAGTAATCGACATGTCACTTATCTCACCGCGCGTACAATATGATCGTATTGTATGAGCGGGGAGAGGAGGCATGATCCATAGTTCTCTGAGAACTATGGATTACCGTAATTTCAGCGTGGATTAGAGCACAAATACGACGCAAAATGTGCGCCGAAATTTGCCCATGTGAACATACCCTAAGACTATCTCTGTTGCCCACAGTGACCAATCAGCGCTCCCCTTTCATTTCATATAGTGCTCTGGAAAAATAAAAGCTGAACTCTGGTTGCTATGGGCAACAGACCGTTTTACCGCTAGTCAGCTTTCATATATAAGGCCCTTGGTGTTTTGGCTCTTCTCACTACCCTCTAACATTACTTATCTTACGAGTGTTCATCTATTGTCACATATGCAACCACATAGACTGACAGTTACCTATACCTGTATGAGACTGGAAACTACAGATGGCTGTTTTGGGGAGTTTTGCCATCATCAGTGTAGAGCAGGGTACTGGCCGTTAGGGTAAGAGGCTTTTGGGTAGGCATGCCATGCAACTACCAGAAATTTTTAGGCCACTTCTATTAAAAGTCCCTGGTGGCCCTAATAATTTTAAAATCTTCTTGCTACCTAGGTAATTGGCCCCAGAGTGTGTATTGGCATCTTCAACACCACCCTCCTTTTTGTTTGTGTTTTTTTTTTTTTTTTTTTCCTTCACCCTAAAAAAGGCACATAAAAATTCTTTGTGGGGAGCAATTTGAAAAAAAACCCCAAAAAACGCAAATGCACAATTGAAGGGGGTTTGTTTTTTCCGGGGCCCGTACGCTCGCCGATACCAATTTAAGGTTTTGTTCCATTTTACAATAAAAATTTGCTTTTTGCAAGGGGGTGTTTTTAACTTTTTAAAGGGGTTTTCCCTCAAAAAAAGGCTTTCAAAGCCCCATAAAATAAAAAGAAAAATAACAGGCAGTCCCTTTTTTTACCAAAAGGGGAAATAAGGCTGCAGGTTTTTTTCAAAGCAAATTTGCTTAATCAGAACAATAAAATTTATTAAATGTAAACTCCAACAAAAGCTTTTTTTTTTTTTTAGTTTGGATATGCAGGAAGGGGTTTTTTAAACATTTTTTTTGTTGTCTGTCCCCTGTTAAGAAATTTTCCCCTTATTTTCACCTCATGTGCTGCTGGGGAACATGTAACTACAAGTCCGCATCCCCCCTTAATTCCCCCATTTGTAACGGGGGACAGATCCTCCTCTTAGACCGTCCCTGCCTTTGACACTGTCGACCATTCCCCCTGCTACAAATCCCTCCCCCTCGGCACACAGACTTCTCTTTCCTGGATCGCCCAAACCTCTCTGATGGACTTTCAGCGTTCCATTCTCACACCACCTCCTCCCCCCCCCTTCTCTGTCGGTGTCCCCAAGGGTCAGTCCTGGGCCCACTACTCTTCTCTACTACCCCCTTTGGGCCTCGGTCAGCTCTAGCCTCACATGGCTTTCATTACCACCGTATCTGCGAACCCAACCTACATCTCAGGCCAATGTCACCTCTCTAAAATCCCCGGATCCCCCGACTGTCTTCCCCATTTCCTCCTCTCATCACTCCCTAAAACAAATGTGGAGAAAACGAACTATCACTTCCACCATCCACTCTAACCCTGCCCCTATCCCAATTTTCAGTCAATGGCTCAAAACCTCACCGGTCCCCCCCCAAGTCCGCTGCCTTTGGGGAAATCCAACTCGCTCATCTTTCAAACCACACATCCAAACCCCACCTCGCCTGCCGCCCCCCCTAAAAACAACTCCGCATCCCTCAATTCTCAACTATGAACTACAAAAAAAGCTGGGCCAGCCCGTCTCTCCTGCCTAGACATGCAACACCTTCCTTGGCCTCCCCTAGCAAACCTGCTCCCCTCCAATCCATCCTTAACTCTGCTGCCCCTCTTATCCACCTCACTCCTCGCTACTCCTTACTGCCTCTCCTCTCTGCCAAATCCCTTCACTGGAGCTTCCCATTGCCCATCGAATTCATATTCCAAGCTACTAACCCCTGACCAACAATGCTCTCCCATGACCTACGTTCCCCTCCAAACATCTCTGCCGCACATTATCCAAATATCTCCCCCACTCACACTTCCTCACGCTCACAGGACCTTCTCCTCTGCTCTCCCCATTATCAGCTCTCACGACGAAACCGTCTACCAAGACTTCACCCGTGCTTCACCCACACTCTGGAACTGTCACTGCCCCAACACACAGTCAGACTCTCCTCTCACTTTTTCAACCCAGCTTCAAAAGCCACCTGAAAACCACATTCTTTATCAGGCTTGCCTAGAACCATCACTAAACTGTCACTCTAACTTTTATCCCTACACAGACATGTCTGCCCCTCTCCTCTGGTCTTTTTCCCCCCCTTGTAAATGTAAGCCCTCGCGGGTAGGTTCCTCTCCTTACTCCCTCGATGTCTTGGCCAATTGTTCATTATCCCTTAAATCACTGTACTCTTTGATTTATGTAATTGGTATTGGTAAGCGGCCCCGTCAAATTGTAACAGCGCCCCTGGAAACTAATGGCGTCTTGTAAAATAAAAAAAATAATAATAATATATGTAAATGTGAACGTTAAAGTCGGGGACTGCCTGTACTAACGTTCCTCTGGTTCTAGTTGCCTCGGTCCTCTGTTTCCATTCACTCTCTTCCAAATGGGAACTTCACTACTGTAGCTGCTGATTGGCTGCCGTGGATCACGTGCCTTTGCTTACATCACCATTCTAAACGAAGTTTAAAAAACAACTTATTACCCTCCTTTCATCTACATCTCTCCCACGCCTTGTGTTATCAACTTACTTACGTACCATTGTCTTTTTCAACCGTACTATCATTATTAAAGGTAGTAACGGCAGGCAGAACGAGTATAAGTTGTGTGGTTTATTTTTTTTTTGTGGTTTATTTTTTTCTTAATTTTACTAGGGCCCTAGGAGGAAGGCATAGAGATCCCAGCCGTGCCTCAGTGGGCATTTCCCGGCATCGAGACTGACATTTGTCAAATAGGAACCATTCATGGCAAACAAGCTATGCACTGATTCCTATTGAATTAGAGATCTATGATCTCTCATTCAAATCCCCTATGGGAAATTAAAAAAAAATAACTTGAAAAAACAAGGTAAAACACGAAAATTAAAAATAAAAATAACATACATCGTCCCTTTTCCCCTTAGCAAACGCCAATACGCCCCAAAAAAAGATCAAAAATAAATAAAGTACCCATATTTGGAGTAAACGGCCGCGTGCGATAACTGACCTGCCCTAAAATCTGTCATGTTAATTAACCCTTACGGTGAACGCCTTAACAAAAAAAAAAAACCAACAATCACGAGAATTAACATTATTGTTCATCAACCCGCAGCACATAAAATGGAATATAAAAGCGATCAAACTCCGAAGCAAATCCAAATTAGTACCAATTAAAACTTCAGTTCATCCCGCAAGAAAAAAAGTCTTATACAGGCTCTGTATACAGTAAAAATAAAGAAAAGTAAGGCTCTTCAAAGATAAGCGATCATAAATTTTTTTATACACACTATAAACACTTTTTTTTCTTTTTTTTTTTTAAATGCTTCAACATAAAAAAAAACGATAATATAATAGGGTATCGCCATAATCGTAGCGCCCAAAGAGTAACACACGCTAACACTTTCTGCCCCACCTTTGTCTCGAAGTCCCGTTGCCCCTGAGTCCAGCCAATAAGGAGTAGAAGTACGTGCTGAACGGAGAGCTCTCCAGAGACCCTACACTATATGACCCTTTTGGTCCTCCCACAATGGGCAAAAAACCGCAATGCAAAAAGACACCCTCGGCCGCCGCAGATTCATCCATGAACCCGCGGGGCCTCTCTTTCTAATATTCTTTGCCCCCTTCGCAGCATTTGCGGATGGGGGGTGGGGACTGATACCCCTTCCCTTCGTGCACCATAGATCAGCTGGTGTCCCTTGCGCGTCCATCTTGTACCAGCGGGCCGGGAGACCACTCCGCTCAGCAACCTCTCGCTCGCAGCACCACCAGGATCGATCTCGTCTGGCTGACAAGCCGTGGACAGCTCGGGCCCCTCCTTGTTCGCGCCAGAGGACGAACGTAGCAGTTCAGTCGCTTCAGTGACCGGAGCTGACGTACCTGCACCCCAGAACCGGCGCCACCGACCTCCACTGCCGGAACCCATCAAAGCCGCACCAGCCCGCGGTCGACGCGTGGATCTCCCCACAGGCACTGTGCAATCCATCCAGGTCAGTGGCAGGAATGGGCACTGCCATCCTCATGAGCACGGAGAGGCAGAACCTGAACCCAGATCGCCGCAGTGCCCCTGCTGGAAAAACACTGCCGGATGCACAAATGTGGTGCCCCCCCCATTCTTTCTCTTCAACTTTTCCCTGCCATCCTTCTAGGGAGGAAACAAAGACTCACTCACATCCCTGGTTGCCGTCATATAACGGGCTCTGATGGCCCTGCGTGAGTCGGTTTAACGACGCTGTAAGCTCCGCACCAGACGGACATAGCGCAAAATGCAGACCTCACAACTTGCATGCCCGTAACCCCAGCTGTCCCAAACAACCCAGAAAGCCCGTCAGCCGTCCTCCCATAACCGTCTGGCCCAGGAATGGGACTTGCGCACACCAGGGATGGACCAACTACTCATTCACACCAGCCACAGTGGGGGGTACTTGAGGATGGGTCAGCGTGTGGCGGACTCGCACCTCCAGAGTGGGCCCTACAAGCTGCACCACGGCCAGGAGTAGCTCAGTGCTGTCTTAAAATGTGACTCTACCAACGCTAGTTTCCAAGCCCACTTCCACAGAGAGGTTTTTATGGGGCGGGCTACGATGGATCGCCCGACGTGGCCTTGTGCGCGCGGGGCTCCTGTAGGTGTAAAAAACGCGTGTTCTTGGCAGTCTACGGCCTCAAGCTCCTGATATACTGCCCCCCTTCCTTCCTGACCTTATCCGCGTTGTGGTCCTCTCAAGTGGTGCCTATCACCCACATTTATACCGACAGCTCAACACGGTCCCAGGCGACGTGGGCATCCAGTCCTAGCTCGTCAACCTGGGGAATCAGCCCCCACCGTCAGGGCGCTATACCTAAGTCCCGATCGTCTTCTCCTCGGGGCCCCTCGGACCTGCCCCGGCCACCAGCGCACCAAGTTCTTCAACCAGAGAGCCTAGAGGACGCTGCCGCTGCACTGAAAGCGGCAGTCCCGAGCAGCGGGCCCTTCTTTCCTCTCTTGCCTGTCAAAACAATATTTTACAGATCCCAGGCACAATATATGCAACACACCCAGCAACATCCTGGTAGACATGAACTACTTCCTTGTAGGATCCAAGCAAAGTGCAGAGTTTACAAGCTCGAGTCCACCAACTTGAAAAAGTCCCAGAGATTCCAACGACCCCTAGCTCCGTTCATATCTTCTCTCCTATCTTCCTTATCGGACACAGTCAATCACAACATTCTTCAACTTTGCCTCACACATGTATGACTTGTGAAAATCTGCAGTCGCCTGTGTAATAAAGTAGCTCGTGGTATGCCAGAATCTTTTCAAGCAGTGGTCGAACTCACCTCCACCTGAAACCCAGATTGGTTCAACTTTCACTCTCGGGCGCCCCGAGAGAACCACCTTTCTAGAGTTTGACATGAGCTCACAGCGGCGCTACTCCGCAGAGTCACAGACCCAACTCGCCCTTGGTATCATCATCTTGCAAATCCACCGTAAAGCTAACTTAATCCACGGATACAGCACTTTTGAACCCTGTTTAAATAAAAATAAAAATAAAAAACACTACTATGTAGACTTATCGCAGAATTTTCTTTCACCCTGGGCCTCACAAAAAAAATTTGGATTTAAAAGCATCAAAAGCCTTGTGTCGCCCCCAAAATGATACAATTAAAAACGTCAACATCATCTCGCAAAAAACAAGTCCCTACACAGCTCCAAGCACATGAGAAAATTTAAAAGTATGGCTCCAGACTATGGCGATGCATAAACGTATTTCCTGTTGAATAAAAAGTGTTTTTATTGTATAAAATAGCTGTAAAACATATAATAATAGTACAAATTGGGTATCCTGGTGTAATCAGACTTGACCTGCTGAGTAAAGCTTACCATGTCATATAAACCGACAGTGAACCGCTATAAAAAATAAAAATAAAAACACTACCAAATTGCTGTATTTTGTTCAAACAACCTCAGCTCACAAAAAACTTTAATAAAAAGTGGAACATAGCATCATATCACCCTACTAATGGGTACCAAATAAAAACTCAACCAAGCCCGCAAAAAACAAGCCCATACACAGCTCTGCACACTAGCAAACTTAGAGAAAGTTATGGCTGTCAGAATGGGACTAACACATAAAAAACGCAATTTTTTATAGACGTAATTCAACTGTGTAAAAGTAATAAAACAGAAAAAACTATATAAAATCTATATCAGTCTGCAATTGTACCGACCCGCCATAGTAAAGTTATCACATCATTTACACATGCAAGTAGAATGCAGTAAAATTGAAACTCAAAAAACAATGACCGACTACTGCGTTTTTTCCCCCCATTTTCATTGCCCAATGCTAAAAAAAAACCTATGTAAAACACCCTGTGTCATCCAAAATCACAGTACAAAAACAACTCCTAGATGAGATCCTGATGTGTGAGTTGAATCCAAAATGGGGCGACTTCTGAAGGTTTCTGCTGTCTTTACTTTGGGGTCTTTGCAAATGCACATGGCCCACCAAAATCTTTGTTCCAAAAGCCAAATAGCGTGCTCCCACCCTTATCCAGCCACTCCATGTCGCCCAAACAGCAGTTTTTACCCCCAACATTGATCCAGGAGGTATCAAATGTGCCTGGAACTTTGGCAGAACATTGCTGTAACAAAGTTTTATGGTTCTTATATTTCCAGGATTCTCATGTCTATATATGAAACATTATAAGCTAAATTAGCAGATTATTGGGAAAAAAATTTTTTTTTCAATTATTTCACAGCCTTATGACTAAAAAAAATTTGTGAAATCACCTTGTGGGTGTACTATAATATACACAATGTCACCCGCTAGGATAATAAATTCATTACAGAGGTGTTAGTTTCAATATGCGTCTATTTAGGGGTGTTTATTATTTTAGCATCCTTATGGTGTCCCCAACACCTGAAATGGCGCCTATTTGAAATCGTGAATGAAAATTAGACCGTCCAGAGTAAGAGTATATGTCATCCTCCAAATCAGGTGCTAGCGATGGAAGAGGGGGCTTAATATGCTAAAAGTCGCATTGACTGTGCAAGCATACTAGAAAATACGCATGTATTTTAGGAGCCATCATCGCTTTAAGGACCCTCAGTGTGGGTAGTCATACTGTAAGTAACAAGCTCGTTGCACTCGCTCTGTGTAATCTGGAGCAGTATTGCGGTTTGTCATACGCGCTCACTTTCAATCCCTCCTTGACACGAACGGTTCGAAGATGGTTCCACTTCTCAGGAAAAGTTCCACCACAAACTGTTAAAATGCAATTAATAAAGTTTTGTGTTTAATGTATCTTGTGTGCTCAGTTTGTTCCATTTCTTCACAATGTCTCTTCATTGCTCTTATGTCGAATGTAGTTTTCAATTCTAATAAGTATTCATGGCCCCTCTTCCTATCCCTGATTGTGACTGCCGGTAGTTTTGCAAGTATCATATGGATGTTTGCTTGGTGGCCAAACTGAGAAATTCCTCATTTCCTCATTCGCATGCGCGGTAAGGTCGCGGGACTCCCATCCCCCTATGGCTCTAGTTCATTGTAAGGGTATGTACAGACAGCGTTTTTTAATCCAAAATACGCATTGAAAAACGCTGTGTAAAACATATCCAAAGTGTGCTGCGTACACAGCACATGTTTTCCCGTCGCATTTTCGGTGGTTTTAGTATTTTGAAATAGCAGAAAATCCGACAGAAAAACCTCCACATAAGACTTAATACAACAAAAATCTATGACCGTAATTCTACATGGGCTTTCTGTTTCTGCTACGTCCTCTGCTGCCGGCGGTTTGTATAAGGAAACATGTTGTAAAATCCACAGAGGTCCAGCAAAAATGTTACTAGTTGAAGTCTATGATACAACCCAAGATCAGTGTTTCTACAACTCCAGTCCTCAAGACCCACCAATAGGTCACGTTTTTCAGAATTTCCTTAGCATTGCAACAGGGTGAATTTAATTCTTGTATCTAGCGATTCTAGTGAGATCCTGAAAACAGACCTGTATTGGTGGGTCTTGAGACTGAGTTGAGAAACACTGCGCTATATGTGTTTTTTGGAACGGGGTTTTCTGTATTTTATTTAAGAGGGGGGTTTTTTTTGCGGGCATGGTTTTTGGATGGTTCTTGCTGGATTAAACATGCCAGAGAGTGTTTAAACAAGGTATATGTCGGAAATTTTTAGCAGGACATTAAAAACAGACCAATACACCCCAAGCAAAATACACCCCAAAAAACTTTTTATAAACCCAGCTGCTTTGAGGACAAAAACACTGACAAAATACAAATTGAAAAGCGAGGTATTTAGGTTGTCGTGATATTCAACAAGTTTTTTGTCTTATCTGTGTATCAACTATCCTTAGTCTATAGGTGATACAGACTTACAACTCTCAGCGCACATTTTGATCAAACTATGGAATCCCATTTCTAAATTCACTTGCCCTTATTCATGCCCAAACCACTCTGACAGTTTGATCAAAACATGCTAAAAACCTCAAATTTTCATGTAGATTAGATACAGCAGTGATGCCATTTCAGATAATTCTTAATTCAGGTTCACTGTGATGTAGTCTCTATTGTATATTGCACTTTGCGGTTTTCCACATGTTTGCTTTTGTATTGTAGCCATGACCGTATCCACCTGCTGCATAGTTTTCTTAGTGGTTATAGGATAGGTGCTGATGCATTCTTTGTTTTCTCTACTGTGTTTAATGTTGATGAGTATAATGTATTACACTGAGTTTAACCATAGTAAAGAAGAAGAGTTTAGAAGAAAATCAGGCGAAACCTGGTGAGTCTGCGCTTCGAGAGTACTAGCTTGCTCTCTTCGACATGATGTTTACAAAGTAACAGAAAATTCACTAGACATTTTTATACACAGAAGCCATGGAACCTTCAAATGAACTTAGAATCTTTAAACAATAACAAAATTCAATAAGTAAAGAAGGTTCCATACAAACAGTTAAAGAAATTAACGAAGTCTGGAAACTTGTGAGGAGCGAGACGGAGGGGTCAGTAATTATTGTCCTTATCTCTCTGTACTATCAGGTGTGATTTGTGACCCAACAGTTAATACATAGTGTGACATGAAACTCTGATGAAATAATTTATCCATTTACTGCAGTTTGAAATTTGGCAGTAACTTAATAATCCCATTCCCTTCCACTCACTCTGTGTCGTAATGTACCCATATAAGAGCCATCAATCTGCAAATCTTCAATGAAATGGTCGTCACTGAAAAATGTGCGGCAACTGGAGATCAGTTCTGCTGTTGATAATGGTGAAGTTTGAGTGAATTAATGCGGCTCTGTGATTTCTGCCCTGTTTCCCCCACATACGATGGCCTTGTGGGACATTGTAGCACCACATAATCGACATACAGCGACCATTGAAATATCTACAGAAAATGTCCCCCTGAATTCTGTGGCACCTGATGGAGATTGGAGTGGTGACACAGTACACTGTCATTGATGTGATTGCCTAGCTAGTGTCTTGCAGCTGTTTTGCACACAGAGTGAGTGCTCCATATTCAGTGGGGCCTTCTGTGCTCTCCGTACAATATCACGCCGTCAGGTTTGGTGGTTGCCGTAAAGGAGCAATGCGACGAGCGGCGAGGTCGAGAGCACGTGAAATATGTCTTTGAGTCTGTTGTACCGTATGAACATCTGTTGAAGGTTCGATGGCAATCCTAGTCGTAGGATCTCCAGCTGTGGGTTGTAGTGACAACGTAGGGGCCCTCGTTCTTGCATTCTGGGGTCTTTTTAGTATGTAAGTAAGATTGTCTCTGTTTGAATGGCTGCTGCTTTGTTTATTTGGTTGTCCTTCAATTGTTGGTCTATCCAATTGGAGAAATTAGTCCTCCCAGATCCAGAAGGTGCTTGTTTGCCAGGTCTGTCTTGAGCGGCAAGAAAATACGATGTGTACCGGTATATCCCTTGGCTTGTATATAATGGATTTTTTTTGTGTGCTTGGGGTGGAAGCTGTCATTCCTGAGGTGGGCCGTTCTGTCTGTGGGTTTGTGGTATACTGATGTGAGTAGCTGGTGGTCTTTGATGTATATTGTGGTATCCAGAAAGTGGATTTTGCTCTCTGAATAGGTAAGTTTAAGGTTGATGGTGAGGTGAAAGTTATTGAAGTCATTATGGGATTGAATTAGAGCCTCCTCGCCCGTAGTCCAGATGACAATGGTATCATCGATGTAACGGAGGTATATCATGGGTTTGGTGGTACATGGAATAGCCTGCCTGAGGAGCTGGTCACGGCAGGAACTGTAGAGAGTTTCAAGAAAGGCTTAGATACCTACCTGGAACTAAAGAATATTAATGCGTACGTAGCTAGGTAAAATTCTGGATCCTGGCCGGTGGCGGCTCTGGGGTCTAGAAAATAGGGTCTATACTGGGGCAGGTTGGTTCTTTTCCTTTGGGGTTTTCGGGGCATTAACCAGTGGAGAGCCTGGGCTTTAAGTCCTTGTCTCACTCTCCCTCACCCACATTTTCCCCACCCTTGGTTGAACTCGATGGACATGTGTCTTCTTTCAACCTACTAACTATGTAACTATGTAATATGGATAGATATGCTCCTTCTAGTTCTGCCATAAAGAGGTTTGCATACTGGGGCGCACATCTGGACCCCTTTGAAGTTCCCATTCGCTGTAGGTATAAGTCTATAAGTATGAGCTGTGTTACTGGTTTTGTTGGGAGGTCTTGTTTCTCTAGGTGCACCTGACATGCTGCAACTCCATCCTTGTGGGGTATGTTGGTATACAGGGATTCTCAGAAGAAAAACAGAAACATGGCCATACTCACTGCTAGTAAAGCTGAAATGAGACTGAACACAGCATAGAGGCAACATGGGCCCCCATGCTATTAAAGGAAAAATACCCAGGTGCAGCTGATTGGTGGGAATCCATATATCTTCTCCACTAGGTGGACAGAAAGCTGCACCTTAAATTGACATCTATTCACATAGCATGCAAAAAAATGCCAAAAAGACTGTTTAGTCTCCCAACGTATGGTACTGTGGCGTTTTGGCTTTTTTGTTTCTATGTGAATAGATGTAAATTTAAGGGGCAGCTTTTTGTCCACCTAGGGAAAATTTTTGGATTACCACCAAAAAGCGCACCCGGTATTTTTATTTAAAAGCATGGGGGCCCCCTGTTTCCTCTAGCTGTGTTCTCCATTTCGCTTTATACGTGAGTAGGCCATGTTCTGTTTTTTTTTCTGGTTTAATTCCCCCCCCTTTTTTTTGTATATTTTGTGTTTTTTAAGGGGGGTGGGACCTGCAAAAAAGAGGAGCCCCTGAGGAGGGTTGCAGGCTTACAATATAGTGGCCTTTGTTAACCCTTCCTCATATTTTATATTTTTCCGTATGTGAAAATAGTTTTTTTGTCCAACAGTACTGGGGATTGGGGCCCAAATTTAAAAACCAGCAGTCGCCCCCCTCATGCATGGAAGGTGTTGGGCGGTGTCTTACCGGTATTTGTGCATCTGTTTAGCTCCCAAAATGGTACTGTGGCGTTTTTGGGTTTTTTTGCTGCTATGTGAAGATGTCAATTTAAGGTCAGCTTTTTTTTCCACCTATGGGAGATTTTATGGATTAAAACCACCAATCAGCTGCACCTGGGTATTTTTTTTAATAGGGGGGGGGCCCATTTTGCCTCTATGCTGTGTTCAGTCTCATTTCAGCTTTACTAGCAGTGAGTATGGCCATGTTTCTGTTTTTCTTTTGAGTATACAGGGATTCTACATCCATGGTGGCCAAAATGGTGCCCTCAGGAAATGGACCGTGGGCATTAGTTTTTTAGAAGGTATGTTGTGTCCTGGATGTAGCTTGGAGTATTTTTTGACCAGGGGTTTTAGGAGATTTTCCACCCAACCTGAAATTTCTCTGTCATGCCCAAAATGCCCGAAATGATGGGCCCCTCCCAGGGTTGCCATCTTTGGGGGATCTTGGGGGGGCATGTGAAGCCCCCGGCCTGGGTCCTTTGGGGATAAAATTCCACCTTTCTTCCGGGACCGGTTTTGGAAATTTTTTTATCATATCCTTTAGTTGTTTCTATAGGCCTCTGTGGGATCATTTCCAGGTTTGCAGTAGTGGAGGGGGTTTGGACAGTTGTCTTTCGTTTTCCCGGGATATAGTCAAGATGTTCATCATGACTATTGCCCCCCTTTGTCAGCAGTTTTATAATTAAAATTCCTGTTTTTCTTTCAGTGAAGCAATACCTTCTTTCCCTGCGGGGTTAATTTAAGCCCCTTTTCTTTTTTTTCCCAGGATTTCGATTTTACTTTGTGTTTTTTGAAACAGTCAATTATTTATCTATGCTACATTTTTTCCCGGGTGTGGGGTCCTTGATTTTTGGTGGGTTCCTTTATGGGCTGTTCTTCTCAGATCCCGCGTAGGGAAAGGTTTTTTTTTATAAAAAAATTTTCCCCAATCTCATTTTTCTGAAGAATCCCCATATCTTGCAAGTTTGACATGGTCAGTGAGTGCTGAGGGGAGAAGGAGAGCCCTTTGGAGAGAACGCCATTTCATGTTTGTTTGGCTCATGGGGGAAAAAAGGTTCACCACACAGGCTGCTTAGCGGGCTGGTACTTGTAGTTGTAGTGTGGGGCCTTTTGCCTCATCTCTGGAGCTTTTTCTTTTTGTTCTTGATGACATGTCCTGCATTTTTCCCGGAGTATTGTGGAGTTTGGCCCTTTCATCTCCTCTGGTCATTCTCCAGTGATATCTTTAGGGGTGTATCTCCTCCTGGTTCTTCTTTTTTTTGTTTTAGGGAAATTTTTATCATATTTTCCCAGCCCTAATTCTGAATACATAGTTGTTCTGCAATCGGCTGTTGTAGGTGTGCCGGGTTGGGTTATGCAGGGAGAAGCCTTTTGGGATGATCTTTCCTTTTTGCTTTTGTTAAGAAGAAAGATGTCACTGTTGAGTTGTGCAAGTTTCTTAAGCTGGTTTTTCATTCAAAACTTGTGCGGTACATTGTGGTATCTTCCCCAAATTGCAGTAGTATAATGTTGTACCGTTTTAGCCCTAGAAATAGTAGAAGGAAAGAAACAGGCAAAACCTTTTTTGAGGCTGGTGTATTTGATGGGACCTTCGAGAGTACTGCTCCCTTTTTTTCAGACATGATTTATACAAGAAACTTAAAAATTTACAGCTTTTATACAGGAAAAACATGGATCTTCAAAGGGGAAAATTAGAATCCCCTTAAAAATAAAAAAATCAAAATAAGTAAATATTTTACAAAACATCCAAAATAAACTTTTTAAACTTTAGGGGGGGGGGACGGGTACAGTATTTTTTTCTCTTTTCTATTTCTATCAGTGTGATTTGTTGCCCTCGCAGTTCACACATGTGTGCATGAAAAACCCGATGAAAATTTAGTCCATTTGGGCTTTGACATTTTGCATTAACTTATCTTTCCCCTTCCTTCCCCCCTTTGGGTCTTAAAAAGTCCCCTTAAAACCACAATCTGAAAATTTCTTCAAAAGTGGTCTTCCTGGAAAAATGGCGGCCACGGGAAATCAGTTTCTGCGTTTTTTAATGGGAATTTGTTGAATTAATGCGCTGGCTGTGAATTCTGCCCTTTTCCCCCACTTAGAGGCCTGTGGGGACATTGTACCACATAATGAATACCCACATTGCTAACCCCAGGAAAATGTCCCCCAGTTCTTTTGCCCCTGCTGGGATGGGGGAAAGGTACACTGTCAGCGGTGTGGTTGTGACTGCAGGTCTTGCACCTTTTCTGCAGGCGGGTGAGATGCCTTTTCCATTGGGGCCTTCAGGGCACTCCGGGACAAAAATTCGCCCATTTTTGGGGGGTTTCCCCGAAAGGAAGGGGGTCTAGGAAATAACTTCTTTGAGTCCTGTTTGTCCCTCGTACCAGTTTTAAAAATTTCCTTCTTTTTTGGTTTTATGAATAAGGCAGTAAGAAGCAATGTTGCCATCATGTGGTCAGTGCTCAGTACAGCATCATGTAATTGGTGAAATGTAAATCTATTTCCTATTAAGGTATCTTCACATGGCACAATTATGGCAATTCATAGCTCTCATAGAGAACTATGAATTACCCCTCATCTCCCCCCGGCGTACATAAAATGGGTTTTTACGCCCGGGGGAGAAAGTGACATTGCCACTTCTTTTAGGGCTTACTGCTGTGAAAATGCGAGCAAATGGGCCCGGCCCCCATGTGCTTTGAATTGCCTGGACAGTGCACACCTAAAAAAACACGGGGTATTGCCAAGTGAACTACCCTCGAATTGCTATTTAAGATGATATATATCTTTTCCCAAGCGGGGGAAACACAGGGAAGCAGCTTATTTTCCGATGCAACCCCGCAATTATCGGCAAAAAAAAGCCCGATGAGAAAAAAAAACCCCCCCTCCCCCAACAGAGAGATTTTAGGGCCATAGGTGACCATAGGGGCCGTTTTTCCCCATCAAAGGCTTTTTTTTCTTTAAAAAAAGCAGTAGAACCTAAATGTATACTAAGGTCCTAACTTAGAAAACAGCCATGATTTGGCCACAATAACAAGTTCATTGAACAAGATTTGGGCCCTACCCATGGGTTTGCATTATTCCCACGACAGACGGGAAAAATACTGCCAACGGCATGGCTTCCGTTCAAACAAAAAAAATTTGGGATGTCAAATTCACTTAACCTCAATGTTTTTTTAAAATGCTGGGGGGTTTGGGGGAAAGCTTAAACCTATCACAAAATTGATGGTTTCTGATTCAGAATAGGAAGGGGTAGCCAACATTTACTAGCTGATCAGAAATTTTTATAATTGTCCCGAAGAATGGAACAAAGCATTTTCAAGACAAAAGGGATTGGAAATTCACTGCAAGGCCAAGTTCACATTGCAATTTTTTTTTTTTTTTTTAAGAAACCCGTGTGGATTTTATATATATTGTATCATACTTGGGTACTTAGTGGAATTTCATTCTGTGGGGCCCACCAGTGGAGTTTATTCTGGGAGTCCACCCTACAGCTACTCTACATGACTCTTAGGGCTTGTCCCCACAGCATGGGTTTTCACCTGTTTTGAAAAACCGGGTGAAAACTTTTAAAATTGGCCTCTATGGAAAACCCATGCAGTGTTCCCCACTGCATGGTTTTTCTGCCCGGTGGTTTTTCAGACCAAATATAAACATGTATATGTGAAGGGGGGAGGGCTTTTCTCCGCTAACCAAGGAGAAAATCCATCCCCCCTGGTGGCCGTGTGCATGGCCCAAAAACAGTACAAATACCAAATAAAGCAACCAATATTTGTACTGTGCCGTTTAAACAGCCCCTTATACTCTGCCTCTTGCCCTGTTCTTTCTGCCTCTCCCAAAGATGCATATGCATTTTAAAAGCCAGTCCAGGGCTGCTATGCTCAGGGGTCCACAAGGGGTTTTCCTGTTCCCTTGTGGGCCAGTCCATGTATATGTGCGTGTGTGCGAGTATGTATACACACTGTCATTTATATGCATTGTGTTTTTTTTTGCATGTATTCAGCACCAAAAACCTGGGAGTCGTAACTTGGATGAACAGCACGGGATGGGGCAAATTGCAAGTAAAAGCCCCAGCAACAAAGTAGTTAAATATATAGCAGAAATCCAAGTTTCCCCCTTAGCCTGGAGCTACATATACCCCTCATTTACTAACGACCATAGAAGACACGACCCGTGTAGACTACAGGTTGTTTTTGGCATTGGACGTTTTTCCATTGGATTTTCAGTGGTTTCAAAATACCACTGAAAATTCGACAAACAACCTGTGCTCTTTAGACATAGCCTAATGAGAAGGTGTCATGCTTTGCCAACCCCTTCCCTCCCTCCCCCAAACCCAAGCATTAAAGGGGTCATCTCACTACAAGGAATAGCTTTCAAAATGTAGGGAACTCTAAATGAAGACGTTTTCCAAATATATTGCTTTGTTCATCTTCTTTTGTTAAGGAGATATAAGTGATTTTATCAGCTTCTGTGCTCTCTTTGGTTTCCCAAGTGATCGACCTGTGTACTCCTTCTTCCCTACTGTTTGTTCTATCTGATAGCAGGGAGTGATGTCATCACACAGGTGGTGGCCACAGTTTGAGAGCTTGTGTGTTATCTGATCTTTCAGAAAAAAAACTAAATTACTCTACGGTTTACATTAGCTCAGAAGCTTCTCTCCTGGTAGGAGGTAATTTATTTAATCTAGACTAATAAACATAATAAGCAGATAAGTCTGAATACACGGAGCTCATATGCTAATTACAGACAGCTTGACCAGGAACTGACAGAGCAAAGCAGCATTATTTCATTCATGCATCCTATGAAACTTTGAGATGAGACAACCCCTTTAAGCATAATACAACAGGGCAGCTATCAATCCTGTCTAAGACGCAAGACAAACTTTGACCAAGCAGTCCAGGGGTGCACCATATTGATCACATTGGCTCATGGGATATGAGAAGTTTGGCTTATCTTTAAGCATTAGACTTGTCTGACTTTTACACTAACTTGGTCAGTTTACTTTGCAAAATCTTGGCTCAACCTGCACCAAGCCAAGAAACTTAACAAATGAGTTTTAATAGGATCTTAAATGCGAGACATAACAGGAGAAGTAAATGCTGGTCCATTAAACCAGAGTGAACGTCCATCATTCACGTGACCGGTGAAGCCAATTACAGGCCACAGAGGTCACGTGCACATGACATTGTGGCCTGTGATTGGCTGGAGCCCACACGTGAACAGTGACGGTTCAAAGCTTCAGCCCGGGCTGACTGCACTGGCTGCCAGGAGTGAAGGTGAGAGTCCGGGAGGTAAGTAGGAGTCTTATTTCTACTCATACCCCGACAGACAAGTGAGCAATGTTGGGGCCCAGAACACCCCTTTAATCAGCTCTGCCTGGAGTTTTCCTTTAAAAATGAACTTCAAGCTGTTTGACTTGTGGCAGCATTACTTGTGTTGAGCACTGGGTGGTGGAGCTTGATGCCATTAGTCACATCTCTAGATCAGATAAGAATTTCTAAGAACGTGTTTTAGAGCAGACAAGTCAGGGGCTGTTCACTGTTTTTCAGGCAGGTTGGAGGTGTATGCTACAAGGATTCAAGACGTACAGTACACCTCCGACCTATCCCACCAAGTCAGCCACTCACTACAACTGGAAATTTTATTTATTTTTATTTTTTTAAATGGAGGCAGAAGTTTGAATCTCACTTAGTAGAGGCTCTTAGGAGTCAATGTGCTGTCGTCAGTATGGACCCGATAAATGCATTTCCAACACGTTCCTGCTTTATCATTTCATCTGATCTTCCACAGCTGGGTGGATTCATCTTCATACATATTAATACTCTACACAGCAAGTTGATGCTCGACACAAACCACGTCCCTGGGGAAACTGCCTGATGTATACGGCGCTTGTATCATCACATTTTGTTATCTGAACAACTTACGCTTTACTTGGAACAATTAGATCTTTAATGTCTAGATGTGATTTAGAACAATATCAGAACCACAAGGTCAGTAGATTTACTTAGCTTTAAAAGGGGTTCTCTCACAAGGATGTTTCATCGAGTCACAAGCAGTTTTACACTGACTGTCTCCTCAAGCTGTGGGTTGTTCTATTGCAGTGGTTAGCATATTTGGCTGCTCTGTAACTAGCTGAGCCATTACACTGACAAATGCAGGAGAGCTAGTCTTCAGTAAACTAAAAGGTACATGTGCTGTTAGGACTGAAAACCATTTCTTATCTGTAATTGTTAGATAGTGAGATCCGTCTGTCCATGGTGACGTCACTCCTTGCTCTCTCATCTAATTCGATAGCATGTAAAATATATGGATAAGGATTGAACACCAGAATTTAGTAAATTTTCTTTATAGCATCACTTGTATATCTTGGTGCATCACAACAACTGTAAAATAACTAGTGGGTCACAGCATATATGAGAGTCCGAGAGTCCTTGTAATAGAGGTTGATATTCCAGACAGAAAATGCAAGACCGACTATATGTTTTACTTCCCTTGAGCTTTCTATATTCTCCTGTTTTCCTTAATCCTCTTTAATGGTGTCTCCTCTTGTCCAACTGACTCTACATGTCTCCCGACAAAACGGCAGTTGAGAGCCCTGGCTCCGCCTCCTGATTTGACGGGATACACCACTCCCACTAGTCAGTTTGGTTGTGCCGCACTCCACCACCAAACTGAACAGCAGAAGAGCTGAACCTATAAGGCTATGTTCAAACGGCTTAACTGCGGGACGTAATTACGCCCCGCAATTACGCCGTGTGGACGGGGGGGGCGGGCGGGGAGCGGGGGGCCGGCCCTTCGCTGGCCCATTGACTTGCATTACCAGCGGCACGTATACGCCGCTAGAAAATGACATGTCACTTATCTCCCCCCTTGGCGTATTCGCCGAGCAGGGAGAGGAGACGTAATCCATAGTTCTCTATGAGAACTGTGAATTACCGTAATGAATGGGCAGTTTTCAGCCCGTAATTTGCACACTTCTGCGCGTAACTACGGACCGAAATACGGCCCATTTTAAGCCGTGTGAACATGGCCTAACAGAACAACCCCTGCATATTGCCACCAATGTGTACACTACACCGATAGGACAGAAAGGTACACAGAGACTGCACAACAAGAGGAGGGGAACACAGACAAGAGAGGGACGTGACAATATAACCACACACTTTCATTTAAGAAAGTAAGATAACAATACTATTCAAAGGGTAGCTCTCCCCCCTTACTCTTCTGCCGGGCATTTCGAGTGCAGTCCCTTGCACTCATGAGCCAGGCATTCATCTGTGCTCAGGTAACAGTCCCTCATTCTTGTTAAGCTGGCTTATCCACCACAGCAACGTCTTGCAATCTGTCTATGGGCTGAGTATATGCTGGTGGTAGATCCAGCCGCTGGGCAGCTTTGCAGACAGGTTCACTTGGAGCCTTCCTACATGGCGTTTCCTTGGTTCTGACGACCTTCGTTGGCCCTACAGTTTGTAGAGCAGATACTGGTGGTTGTTCATCTCTGATATGAGCACAGTAGTCATGAGACGGGCCTAGGGATTGCTGGCTTTGTGCCATCAGTTCATCCTTGGTACCACATTCCCTCCTGGGGGGTTGGGTCTGGAGTATGGATCCTACGCTGACCTCTGGTGAGTTGGTTTTGTCAGATGCCAATTGTGCTTGAGGAAGGGGTTTTGGACCTGGTTACCACCTGACTGTGCTGATCAGAGTTTGACTGTACAAGTCCTTGTAGGAGCTGTAGTGTTGACTTCCTCCAGCTGATGGAAGGGCCACCTAGATATTCTCCTCTGGGGAGTCAGCCGTTTCCCCCTAATTGGGCCTCCTCCAGGTTCTGACACATTGGCAGCTTCTGTACCTTTATCTCCTGCTACAACATCAAACTCCACCATCTCTCCACCACAGAGGCTAAGAGAACACTTACATGAGTGGTTTTGCTTTATAGCAGTCCAGTGGACAAACATCGCTGTGGAGGTCATTCCGGTGGATAAATCCATATCCTTTCCTCAAATTGAACCACTTCACCGTCCCTAGTATCTTTGTGGCAAGGACTTTCTTCCTCGCTTGGCGCAGCTGCTGTGTCTTGCCGATCTGCTACACAGGTGTCATACTGCCGGCCCTCCAGCTGTTGGGAAACTACAACTCCCATTATGCATTGTTATAATCTATAACAGTGGGCATGATGGGAGTTGTAGTTTCCCAACAGCTGGAGGGCCGTCAGTTTGACAACCCTGTGCTAATACCATTGAGCAACATCCATAATGACTTTGTAAGACTGCTGAGGAGTCTATGATAGAGTTGGCAGTTACTGTGTCAATCTCAGAGGTCTCTTCTTTTTTTCATAGGAGCCGCCAATTCTATGTGGCCACTTGCTGCATGGCAATTCCTGGCAAAATGTCCCGGCTGGTTACATCTCCAGCACTTCAGAGACCTTCTTGTGTTATTCCCGGAATCGTGAGCATGGCCTCTATTTGCCCTGACCCCTCGTTGTTGAGCAATCTCCAAGGCAAGGTCTCATAACAAGTCCATAACATCTTTCACAAACCCCAGGAATGTCCTCATGGGGATAGTGGGTTCACTCAATTTGTGGTAGTGTGGTCTCACTGTTGGTTCACAGTCTTTTTTCTGTGTTCATCCTGCCCGACTACGCCAAATGTACAATATATGGATAAGGATTGAACACCAGAATTTAGTAACTTTTCTTTATTCTTTATAGCATCACTTTTATATCTTGGTGCAACACAACAACAGTAGACAACTGGTGGATCACAGCATATATGAGAGTCCTTGTAATAGAGATTAATATTCCAGACAGAAAATGCAAGACCGATTATATGTTTTACTTCCCTTGAGCTTTCTATATTCTCCTGTTTTCCTGTTTTTCTTAATCCTCTTTAATGGTGTCTCCTCTTTTTCTCTTGTCCAACTGACTCTTCGTGTCTTCCGACAAAATGGCAGTTGAGAGCCCTGGCTCCGCCTCCTGATTTGACGGGATACACCACTCCCACTAGTCAGTTTGGTTGTGCCACACTCCACCATCAAACTGAACAGCAGAAGAGCTGAACCTATAACAGAACAACCCTGTATATTACCCCCAATGTGTACACTACACAGACAGGTACACAGAGACTGCACAACAAGAGGAGGGGAACACAGACAAGAGAGACGTGACAATATAACCACACCCTTTCATTTAAGTAGGATAACAATACTATTCAAAGGGTAACTCTCCCCCCTTCCAAGCATAGTTATGGTGCACTCCAAGCACATGAAACATCTCTTTTCTCATGACTAAAGTAAAATCTATCGACCAATGTATTTAGAAAAAGTCTTCAATTACCTGTCCAGTCATGTTGAAAGCTAATCTTTCAAGTGAGGAAAAGGTGTACTAACAGACGACATTTATGACATATTGATAGGATATGAAACATGCCTGAAAAGTGCAGGACCTACACCCCCAACTTGAGAGTAGGCTCCAATGCAGAATTGAGAGTGGGTAGCGCTTACGGGGTACTTATCCTTCATTTCAATGGAAGTTTCAAGTAAAGCCAACTCTGCACAATATCCATTCTGCACATAGACTTTAAAGGGACTCATTCTCAAGACCCCAGAGGTTTCACCTGCATCATTCAGACATATGTAGCATATCCTATCACTATATCATAAATGCTTTGAGATGGGAACACCCCTGTAAATGGAGGTTATTATTGGCCTTATCCCATCTGGTTGTTCGTGGACAACTCTGGTCACTCCCAGCTGACCAGCATTTCTAGGCACAGCAACAACAAAATGGATGGCGCTGTGATCGGGTAATCAATTAACAGAATGCAACTGGCACAGGAGCAGCAGTGTATGTATGAGGAGGAGCAACAGTTCCTGAAGATCAGTGTCCTGACCGAGAGATATATTTTTCCCATCTGGTCCCTGTTACCAGCTGCAAGCGTAGACCAGTACAGTTTAAGTGCATGTCCCCACGGCACGGGTTTGCAGACGGTTTTTCAGACGGTTTGCAGTTTTGCAGACCGTCTGAAAAACCGGCCGCAAACGAGCACAACGGGCTCCTATGGAAAACCCGTGCAGCAGTCCCCACTGCATGGGTTTTCCCGCCCGCTGGCCGCCCGAAATGCGTTCAACATACACATTCTTCCGCCCGGTTTTCGGACGGAATATGTGCAAGCGAATGTGGGGACGGCTGCAAGACAGGACAAATACCGGTCGGCTTGTCCCTTACCATGTAAACGGGCCCTAATAGTTCATGCATACAGCTGTATTTAGATTCTAGTTATGTTTCATGCTGACAGTCCGATTTGGCCCCGGAAAGCCTTTTGAGGCGAGGGGTGTGGAGATCATGTGGTTATTTAATGCCCTCTCTGGACCTTGGACTTTTTTTTTTTTTTTTTTTTTTTTTTAAATTGAAGTGTCAACATATTCTGCAGTGCCATAGATTGTCATCACTCACATTGGTCCCTGCCCCCACTGGGGCTCACAATCTAAATTCAAGATTAATCAGTTTTAGCTGCTTAGGGGGAAAACGCCACAAAAACAAGGGGAAAACATACACAGACTTTACGTACACCTGGTCTTGGTTTGGATTTGCACCGAGGACATCAGAACCACGGAGTTGCCCCATAGGAAAATAAAGTACAAATAAAGTAAGATCACTAAGCTTTTTTCCACCCCCTCAATTTTTTTCAAAAACACCATATATTTCACTGATTGAGAGAGTCAATATGGCCACGAGGCCGGCTCCACATAATCAACAGTGTGCTCATATTCCCAGGCAGAATATGTCAACAGCCTGCAGAGAAGACTTTACAGATCTCATCCACTTACCTACTACAATAAGCCGCTGACAAATCTGCAGGTAAAATCTGCAGCATTTCTGTCACATGTAAATTACAGCTCCCATAGCTACTGTCAGCCAGCCCTGTTAGGCCCCTGAATAGCAAGCCCGCCTAGTTATGGAGCAGAAAAAGAAAAAAAAAGTAAGAGGTACATCACTGTAGGCACATTTTACATTTGAGCCTGAAAATTATTGGTGCCAAACTGCTAGTCCCTTGATATTCTGTAGCATCCCAAGAACGGCTCCTCTTCCTTCCGTGCCCCCCCAGGAAAAGCGCCTCTTCCTTCCCGTGTCGCCCCCCAGGAAAGCGCCTCTTCCCTTCCCGTGTCGCCCCCCAGGAAAAGCGCTCTTCCCTTCCCGTGTCGCCCCCCAGGAAAAGCGCCTCTTCCCTTCCCGTGTCGCCCCCCAGGAAAAGCGCCTTTCCCTTCCCGTGCCCCAGGATCAGCTCCTCTTCCCTTCCCGCCGCCCCAGGATCGGCTCCTCTTCCCTTCCCGCCGCCCCAGGATCGGCTCCTCTTCCCTTCCCGTGCCGCCGCCCCAGGATCGGCTCCTCTTCCCGTGCCGCCGCCCCAGGATCGGCTCCTCTTCCCTTGCCGGGTGTCGTCCATCATAGTGAGTAAAATAAGCACTTACCTCTGCTGCTGGCCGGCACAGGAAGTGAAGAGTGGATCTCAGAGTGTTACAGAACGGCAGAGGCCATTGACTGGGAGATAAGAGGCTTATTTTTCCCATGTTTCCTCACCCTGGCCCCATTTATCATTAATTAAGAATAAATACTAGAATGCACATTTACATTTTTCCTCTTGAAAGCGAGACACATTACAGAGGCAGCTGTTTCACCCTCAGGACAGAACTACAAAACAGTGTTTCAGGTGGATAAAAAAAAAAAGCCCATGTTTGTGTTTTTTGGTTTTATTTTTTTCACAGACTGAAGTAAACAATGATATAAAATATGACATTAAGGCGCACACTCCTGATCATTTTCCACACACTGCTTGTGAAAGGGTTGCCACCCCTTGTACCTGGCACAGCTATGTGAGAGCTCAGGGGGTAGAGTCTCATCCACTGAACTTTTCAAGACCAGGGCCCGGAGATAGACTACCGCCAATCAACTGAGTAACGCTGGCCCAATAAGCACAATCCTTGCCACAAGATGTGCCTCGTCTCTTCCCAAGTGGATGAACGGTGGTGGGGAGGGGGCTATTGAGCACAGTTTATAAAAGGTGCAGATTCATCAGGTTAGACTGTATATGGCAGCCAGCGCGTGCTAATCCAGATCCATTGAGCCATTTGTCAAGTAATGGCAGGCATGAAATCTGACTGTTGTCTGGAGCAGGATGTGCTTCACCCTCCAGGGGCGACTCCGTTCAAGACTAGTTGTTGGTGAGGAATGATTGAGGCCAAGTCTTATGACATGTCTTTTACAAAAGGGAACATATCACTATGTCGCTGGGCAGTCCATCAGTTTAGTCTTCAGACCACTGGCCACTAGAAGCATGGCCATTCACCCGGTTGGCCCCATTGCTGGATGTGTTATGGACTGATTTTGTGCCATTTAACGCTGTATCCTCCTCTTCTGAGCTGCTTTCTATGTCACTGCGTTCATCTTTCAATGCCTGCCGAAAGAAAACGGTATCAGAAAATTGCCAACATACTTTTGTTTTATAGACTTTAAAACAGGGGGAGAAAATGTAACATCATTAGTAGTAGCCAGGTTGTTATCTTACTGCTCTAGTCTGCAACTGCACCGGAAAATGTTCCAGAAATGCAGAATGATCCTTCACAGAAGACACCACACACTTAGGACACGGTTAGAAGGAAATACAGGACGCATTAGCACTAAAGAACTCAAGCCAGTATGACAGGAGGACAAATCCTGGCACGGGCCATGTTATACAAGCCTGGCCAATCGCATTGTTTAGTATGGGGAGGTCACATGGGTGTGATCGTGCATTTATCTATGATCGCCTGGCAGCTGTAATAGAGATTGTAGGTGTAACTAGCATTTCAAGTCTGTACCAAACTGCATCCTGGCTGAAAACCAGAAAAAATTATAAAAATACACATTCGCGATAGAGATTACTATATATATATATATATATATATATACATACATATATATATATATATTATATATAGACACACACACACACACCACACACACACACACACACAGTACAGACCAAAAGTTTGGACACCTTCTCATTCCAACAGTTTTCTGTATTTTCATGACTATAAAAATTGTAGATTCACACTGAAGGCATCAAAACTATGAATTAACACATGTGGAATTATATACTTAACAAAAAAGTGTGAAACAACTGAAAATCTGTCTTATATTCTAGGTTCTTCAAAGTAGCCGCCTTTTGCTTTGATTACTGCTTTGCACACTCTTGGCATTCTCTTGATGAGCTTCAAGAGGTAGTCACCTGAAATGGTTTTCCAACAGTCTTGAAGGAGTTCCCAGAGATGCTTAGCACTTGTTGGTCCTTTTGCCTTCACTCTGCGGTCCAGCTCACCCCAAACCATCTCGATTGGGTTCAGGTCTGGTGACTGTGGAGGCCAGGTCATCTGACGTAGCACCCCATCACTCTCCTTGGTCAAGTAGCCCTTACAGTCTGGAGGTGTTTGGGGTCATTGTCCTGTTGAAAAATAAAGGATGGTCCAACTAAACGCAAACCGGATGGAATAGCAGCCGCTGCAAGATGCTGTGGTAACCATGCTGGGTCAGTATTCCTTCAATTTTCAATAAATCTCCAACAGTGTCACCAGCAAAGCCCCCCCACACCATCACACCTCCTCCTCCATGCTTCACGTTGGGAACCAGGCCCCCCCACACCATCACACCTCCTCCTCCATGCTTCACGGTGGAAACCAGGCAGGTAGAGTCCATTCGTTCATCTTTTCTGCGTCGCACAAAGACACGGTGGTTGGAACCAAAGATCTCAAATTTGAACGCATCAGACCAAAGCACAGATTTCCACTGGTCTAATGTCCATTCCTTATGTTCTTTAGCCCAAACAAGTGTCTTCTGCTTGTTGCCCGTCCTTAGCAGTGGTTTCCTAGCAGCTATTTTACCATGAAGGCTGCTGCACACAGTCTCCTCTTAACAGTTGTTGTAGAGATGTGTCTGCTGCTAGAACTCTGGGTGGCATTGACCTGGTCTCTAATGTGAGCTGCAGTTAACCTGCGATTTCTGAGGCTGGTGACTCGGATGAACTTCTCCTCCGCAGCAGAGGTGACTCTTGGTCTTCCTTTCCTGGGGTGGTCCTCATCTGAGCCAGTTTCTTTGTAGCACTTGATGGTTTTTGCCACTGCACTTGGACACTTTCAAAGTTTCCCCAATTTTTTGGACTGACTGACCTTCATTTCTTAAAGTAATGATGGCCACTCGCTTTTCTTTACTTAGAATTTCTATTATGTGTGTATCCACCTGACTTCTGAACACCACAACTGATGGTCCCAACCCCATGTATAAGGCAGGAAATCCCACTTATTAAACCTGACAGGGCGCACCTGGGAAGTGAAAACCATTTCAGGTGACGACCTCTTGAAGCTCATCAAGAGAATGCCAAGAGTGTGCAACGCAATAATCAAAGCAAAAGGCGGCTACTTTGAAGAACCTAGAATATAAGACAGATTTTCAGTTGTTTCACACTTTTTTGTATATAATTCCACATGTGTTAATTCATAGTTTTGATGCCTTTAGTATGAATCTACAATTTTTATAGTCATGAAAATACAGAAAACTGTTGGAATTTGAAGGTATGTCCACAGAGACACACACACATATACGTGTACACGTACACACACACCTATATATACACACACACACACGCACACATACAAACATATATATTACACACACAAGAATATACACATACACCATCTATAGTATACACACATAAATATATATTATACACACATATGCCATCTATAATATATATACACACACAGACACACACCATCTATAATATACACACACACCATCTATAATATACACACACACCATCTATAATATACACACACACCATCTATAATATACACACACACAACACACACACACACACACACACACACACACACACACACACACACACACACACACACACGAAACCGAAAGTTTACATACACTATGAACCTAAACCTGGCCCCTCATCTTCCACAGTGTACCTGGACTCTATGGTTCATCACACCGCCTCCTTTATGGTCAGGACCACTCTTTGCAGGCCTTGATTCAAGCCGATGGGAGTCCCAAATGGTAACATACATGGTGTCATGCTTCTTCAAACAACTGTGTGAGCAGATGGCTGGGTGTTGCAAGACAGCAATGCTAGCCACTAAACCACAGCAGTCCCTTAACAACCACTACTTACAAACTGGCAGTATAGACCTGGCATCATGGGCACCCAGCTTTTATACCAGTTTTAGAATCAAGCTGTTTTTCAATGTATGACCTACTGTATAGGACACAACCAGGCACAGGCAAAGCCACCAAAAACACACATGAAACTGTCCCTATAATGCACTCGCCACAAAATGCACATGGCATGCAAAAGCTGGCACCGCACAATCATTATGCAGCATTTCCCTGCGCTATAGCCAGTTATGCTTCGATATACGGGACAATATACCACCGCTATTGAGTGTTGTTAGACTGGGTAATAAAAACCTTCCATTTCACAGATCTGTTCATGAATATGCACAAATTGGTCCCAGTGTAGAGCAGTGAGGAGATGACAAGACAGCCCTGGCACCAGCTTATGGCAGGCAGATTCAGGAGGAAAAAAAATCCAGCTTCTTGTCTCCTAATGGTCAATTGCTTACATTTAGTACTAGATCACTTCTGCTTGCATTATGTTAAAGAATTACTTAAAGGGGTTGTCCCACTACAAAGAATAGCTTTCAAAATGTAGGCAACACTAGATGAAGACGTTTTCCAAATATATTGCGTTGTTCATCTTTTTTTGTTAAGGAGCTACAAATGATTTTATCACCTTCTGAAGACTCAGGTTCCCCAAGTGACTGACCTGTGTACTACTCCTCCCCTGCTGTTTATTCTATCTTATAGCAGGGAGTGACATCACACAGGTCTTGTCTGTGAGTGAGAGCTTGTGTGTTATCTGATCTTTCAGACAGAAGACCGTAATTGCTCTACTGTTTACATTAGCTCAGAAGCTTCTCTGGACCTCAGAGAAGGTAATTTATCTAATCTAGACTAATAAACAGAGAAGTCTGAATACACGGAGCTCATATGCTAATTACAGACAGCTTGACCAGGAAGTGACGGAGCAAAGCAGCATTATTTCATTCATGCATCCTATGAAACTTTGAGATGAGACAACCCCTTTAAGTGTGATCAGGAAAATAACGAACATCTCACCGCCGCTGTGCTGGACCATGCAGCGGTAGTAGAAAACTTGCAAGTTGGCACCAGGCTTCGTGATCAGATATCCAAAATGTATTTTGTACAAATCAAAATACATTCCATAATTATGAGCGGTCTATTTTCATTCTGAATCGTTGAAATCAAATTATGTTTTGTCTATTTTGAATCGTTCAAAATAAATTTTACGCCGAAGCCTGTGTTTCAAACTCCAGACTTCTCCATCTATAGCACATTTAAAGACGTATTATGGTATACAAGATTGACTCTTATTAAAAGTGTGTGGTACAAAGTTAAGACCTTCAATACATAGTGATTAAATATTCTCATTAGTTTTCCACATGATCATTCACCTATTACTAGCTCAAAATGTGATGTTTATAGCTTGTTGCCAAGGGATACGACCTGTAGTTCAGTTCAGTTTCAGCTTTCTGGTCAGGCATGCTCAGTTCCAGCACTAGGTAGGTGAGCTGTGTGTCTTTAAGGGCACATCCCCATGGCAGAGGACAAATAGTGGTCGGTTTTTCCGACCGGTATTTGTCCTGTTTTAGTGCCGTCCCCAGGGCCGCGGGCTTTTCTCCGCGGTTAGCAGACAAAAGCCCTCCCCCTTCACATTGCGATGCTCATAAACCGTCCGAAACCCGGACGGAAAAATGAACATGCACAATGTTTTTCAGGTGGCTGGTGGTTTGAAAAATAGACGGGCAAAAAACCCGAGCAGTAGGGACTGCTGCACGGGTTTTCCACAGCGCCCCATTGTACTCATTTTCGGTCAATTTTTCAGACTGTTTGCAAAACCGCAAACCGGCTGAAAAACCGACCGCAAACCGAAGCCATGGGGACATGCCCTAAAGCAGCAGGAACTAATGTGAGGATCAGCAGTGAGGGGGCACAATATGACATTTACAGGAGGTTGCTTTATAGCAGCCAGAGGAATACAAGGAACAACAGTCCAGAATAAAAAGGCAGCAATGCACGATGGGAACTGTAGTCCGATATCCCAGTAAGCGGCTTCTCAAGCAACGTCTACTCTTGCTGGGTAGAGAGCAACAGTGTGACAAAATATTCCAATTCTACATGGTTATGATGTAGTATCAATTTTATACTGCAGCCTCCTTTCAACTTTGAATACCAGAATACTCCCTTAAAGGGGTTGTCTCACTACAAGGATTGCTTTTTTATGTTAAAGATCTTGCAAAAACAAGTCACTTTCCTATATGTGTCCATTAACAGCGTCCTACCTATTCCTAGATATCCCCTCTTGTATGGGCTGAATCAGTTCCACAGGTCGCTATAGCTACAAACCTGTTCAATCTCTCATGATAGGCTGCCAGCAGTGGTTGCTATAGCCACAGACCTGGCTTCTACTGCAGCCTAGTTGAAGTCAGTCAACACGCCCCTGAATTCACAATGAAACCAAGAAAACAGGACTGAGGTCAGATGAACCAATGTAGTGAGACAACCCCTTTAAGAGAGTTCCCCCCCCCCACCACCTCCCAAAAAATAAAGTATTAGAGTTGTAGAAGCTCTATGTAGCTTTGATACCTGGTAGTCTACCATAAGGACAGGGAAGCAATCGGGCAGTTTTAATTAAAAGTGAGGTTTCCGTCATATATACAAACATACACACACACCACCTATATTATATACAGTTGAACCCAGAAGTTTACAAACACTATATAAAAAAGACACATCTGCAGGTTTTTCTCACTGACATGAAATCAGAATAAACCTTCCCCGTTTGAGATCAATTAGGAACCAAAATTATTTATAATTTGCCAAATGCAAGAATATTATATGATAGCATTTAAGGCATTTTTATTACTTTCTGCAAAGTCAAAAGTTTCCATACACTACGATTACTCTGCCTTTAAACCATTTGGGACAGACCATATGATGTCATGTCTTTGGAAGCTTCTGATAGGTTTATTGGCAACATCTGCATTAGAGACACAGCTGTGGATGTATTTTAAGAAACACACTGCTTCTGTGTGTAACATCACGAGAAAGTCTAAAGAAATCAGCCAAGATATCAGGAAGAGAATTGTGGACTTGCACAAGTCTGGATCATCCTTTGGTGCAATTTTTCAGATACCTGAAGGGGCCTTGTTCATCTGTATAAACAATTATATGCAAGTACAAACAAGATGGGAATGTCCAGCCATCATAGCGCTCAGAAAGGAGATTGGTTGATATGCACTTGTCAGACCAAAGTACATTCATCTCTGGGACACAGAACCCAAGAACAAAAGCAAAAGACCTTGTGAAGATGCTGCCGGAAGCTGGTAGGATTGTGTTATTATCCACAGTGAAACAAGTATTGTATCAACATGGGCTGAAAGGCCACTCTGCCAGGAAGAAGCCATTGCTCCAACAGAAACATAAAAGCCAGATTAATTTTTACAAATGCACACAGGAACAAAGTCCTACATATCCTGTTGTCTAATGAAACTAAAATTGAACTGTATGGCCATAATGCCCATTGTTACGTTTGGAGTAAAAAGGAAAAGCTTGGAAGCCTAAGAACACCATCCCAACTGTGAAACACAGAGTGGAAGCATGTTGTGGGGTTGTTTTGCTGCAGGAGGGACTGGTGTACTTCGTAAAATACATAGCATCACGAGGAGAGAAGATTATGTGGCAATACTGAAGCAACATCTCAAGACATCAGCCAGGAAGTTAAAGCTTTGGCAGAAATGGGTCTTCCAAATGGACAATGACCCGAAGCTACTGCCAAACTGGTTACAAAGTGGTTTAAGGAGAACCAAGTCAATGTTTTGGAGCGGCCATCACAAAGCCCTGATCTCAATCCTATTGAAAATGTATGGGCAAAGCTGAAAAGGCAGGTGCGAGCAAGGCGACCTACAAACATGGCTCAGTTACACCAGTTCTGTCAGGAGAAATGGGCCAAAATTCCTACCAACTATTTTAAGAAGCTTGTGGAAGGATCCAAAATGTTTGACCCAAATCATACAGTTTAAGGACAATGCTACCCATGATTTTGCAGAAAGCAATAAAATTGCCTTAGAAATGTCCTCATCTCTCATTCTGGCATTTGGCAAATATAAATAATTTTGGTTCCTAATTGACCTAAAACAGGGAAGGTTTATTCTGATTTCATGTCAGATAGTAAGAACAAGCAGACGCGTCTTTCTATGTAGTGTATGTAAACTTCTGGTTTCAACTGTACATACAGGGAGTCCTCGGGTTACAAACGGGATGGGGACTATCGGTTTCTTCTTATGTTGAATTTGTATGTAAGTTGGAACAGGTATATTTATTAAATGTAACTCCAGCACAAAAAGGTTTTTTTTTTTAGTTTCGAATAGTGCAGGGAAGGGTTTTTACATTTGATTTGCTGCCTGTGCTCATGTTAAGAAGATTTCACCTAGTTTTCACCTCTTGTGCTGCTGTGGCATGCTGGTATTTGTCATTCCACAGCTACTATCTGCTATGAAACATGGAACTACAAGTACCAGCATGCCCCATAAATCTCCATTTGTAACTAGGGGACAGATGTAAGTTGAGGACTGCCTGTATATAGAATTCTGACGGTTGAAAACCAAGACTTGTCATGTCTGCCAGATAGAATGAAAGCATCAGAAATTCGATTTCTGCATGATGTCAGCACCGACCAGCATTTTGACCAACACTGCCATGACTTCAAATCCGCAGCAAAATGTGGGAGAGAAAGTACTCTTAGGCCTCGTTCACACGGCTTATTTCAGAACGTATTTACAACGGATTTCCGATGTAAATACGTTCTGAAATCAGTGAAAAATCAGTTGCAAATAAGTGTCACTAAGTGTGGCACGTATTTGTAACTGATTTCCCGACGGATTCACCATCTACAATCATTGTAGATGGTGAATCCGTCGGAAAGAATTGGACATGTGAATTGTTTTTCGTCCGGATTGCCGTCGTCAATCCGCGGCGGCAATCCGGAACGGAGTTTTGCGTCGTGTGAACGACGCGCCAGTATTTTTATTGAAATCAATAGAAAAAGGCTGTGACTATATCGGACGGATTTGCCGACGGATTTTTCCGTCGGCAAATCCTCGAAATAAGCCTGTGAACGAGGCCTTACGATACAGTGGGGGTTATCCGCTTTAGACATCTGCTACTTGTTAGCAGGGTACCTTGACAAGAAGCTGATCTAAGGGTGTGCCACTACTGAAATACTCATGATCGGCTGTAACGTCTGGTAAATAATGGTAGTACAGGGGAAAATCCACGCCATCACAGGGGAAAATGCGAGAAGAAAAAAGAAAAAAAAAAAAAAACAAACATGTCCACTCACGTTAATGGGTTGTCTGTGTAGTCCAGGACATGGCAGGTCCTCCAGAGCATTGTTTATAACCAATGTCCTCTCAAATTGAAATTTCTTAAAAGGGTATGTAAAACAGGTTATTCTAAACTGGAAAACCCATTTAATAAACAGGTTTTCCAGGACTTTGATACTGATAGCAGGCACAACTACTACAACATTTATGAAGCTTGGCCTGGTAAACCATGAAGGTGATTGGCAATCAGGGCCAATATGCTGGGTTCCTGAAGTCAGACCCCATCGATCTTAGAGAAGTGACTGATCTTAACACTAAACTAGAAATTTGTTATCCAGGGGATGAATTCTGAGACAATTTGTGGGACATCTCCCCTTAAAGACCCAAGCTTTGATGAGAGCCATCAGCCTGGTGTACACAAAACTTTGTATTTTTATGGTGTAACATACATGGCACTAAAAAGCCCTAAACTCCAGGCCTATGTGAAATGGATCGCTTTTTTGTTCAGCTGAATATTTGCTACAGCAAGTTCATTAAAGGGAATCTGTTGCCAATTTTTTTTTTTTTACTTATTAAATCAAGCCTCTGATCCCTATGCTTTTCCTCTCAGTCGTTTTTATTTCCCGATTGTAGACTTCTCTATTCAGTCGTCTATATATGATTGTGGGGAAGACACTCTTGCGTGCACTGCTTTAACAGCAGTCAGAGAGAGACTTTACAGCAGCTTCATGCACATAGGATTCTTAAGACAGATTCTGTCCCATAGACTTGTATAGGAGAGTTTTCACTGTGCAGGGAGGGGAGAGGGGGAGCTGTGACATCTCCTCTTGTGACTGGTGGATTCTGTGTTATCTGTACACATTGGTGTCTCCTTTCAGTTTGACCCTGCTTTTACTGATAATGAGCACACTGCTGAAAAGCTCTCTAAACAGAACAGGAAGTGTCAGACGATTATTAGGCTTAGTGGCCAAAGTGAGAACTGCAGGACTTAAGAATTATTTAAAAAATACTGAAAATGATATGGAAAATAAAAAAAAAACCATAACCAAAAATTCCTAAAAAATGTGTTTAACATAAAAATGCGAGTTAAACAATAAGTCATTTTTTGATGACACATTCCCTTTAAGTCCCCCAGTCTGACACTCTGCTCTATGGGAAGAAGAAAAGTTTCCAGTTTCTCATTTTTAGAAGGACGGGTAACTCGTTTGACCACATAATTTAGGTCACTGAAAAAGAAAGCATCTAGCAATCTTTACTCTGTTTACCTTGTGCAGCCGTGCATCAGTCCATACTCAACCGGCAAGAATTACAGGATACTCATGAAAGCCAACGCAGCTTCACGTAGGACAGTACACGTTGCAAGTTTACAGGCATTTTCTAATAAACTTATTTACACACACTCAAAGTGCTCCTATAAACCATATCGCTGAAGAAACTATTTGATGAGAGAACCCTGCGATCTGACTCTAGCAGTATAAAAGGTCAAAAGAAAACAATAAGTGAAAGTAATAAAAGTGTCTGCCTCCAATTTTTGCTGCCATTTTAAGCCAGGGTCCACACACACAGAGAATGCTTGCATGTTTCCATGGATTTTACAACAAATCCAAGCCAAAATCCACCCTAGGCCAAGTAACCAACTGCATCATGACTTCAGTCTTAGGCTGCGTCCCCACGGCAAGGGACAAATACCAGTCGGTTTATCCGGTCAGTTTATCCGACCGGTATTTGTCCTGTTTTGCGGCCGTACCCACAGCCGCAGGAGGGGGGGGGGGGGCAGCTTTTCTCCGCGATGAGCAGAGAAAAACCCTCCCCATTCACAAGCAGATTCCGTCCGAAAACCGGACGGAAGAATGTGCTTGTAAAACGTGTTGCGGGCGGCCCAGGTGCGGAAAACCCGTGCAGTGGGGACTGCTGCACGGGTTTTCCATAGGAGCCCGTTGTGTCCATTTTTGGCCATTTTTTCAGGCGGTCTGCAAAACCGCAAACCGCCTGAAAAACCGGTCGAAAACCCGTGCCGTGTGGACATGCCCTTAAAGTTTCATCATAGGAACAGAAAAACGAAAATGGCATTGCCAGATCTATCTCATGACAGACCAGACGATGCCCGCCATACCTTATCGACTAGAACAGGTGCCATCAGGTCAGTCATTTGAACGCAAAAAAAAGCCAGTGCATTTTGCGCTAATTCTTATGTAATTTTTAAAGAAATCCATGACGGAGGCTCCAAACAGAACCTCTGATGCAGATGTCAACCGGGCCTTACAAGTGGATTTTGTTGCAGATTTACCCTGGATTTCACCGCTAATCTTCGAAGGGAAAATATGTGGTTAAAGTCTAAAAAATATCCGCAATAATTCAAAATCCACTGCATGCTCGGATTTCGGTGCAGATTTCCAGTATGTATGAACGAGGTTTTAAAATCCTTCATCTTCTTGTTCTGTAAATGAAAGCAGCACCACTGCCATGTCCAGACCCGGCCTAAAAGTGCATTACAGGACCTGACTGGAAGTCCGGTTGTGAAATGTGATGTAGTATTACCGTTTAATTTGTGAGATTTGATGAGGTGTTACGGTTATATCACATGGGTGGATTATCTGCCTGGCTCATTTTCCATGCATGACCTCGAGGATACACTCTGGGTAGGACGGTTTTGCTAGGCAGTGCATATGATACAACCCTATCAATACGAAACGGCCTGAGGTATACCCAGTGATTATTTGTCTTGTGGATAATCCACCCATGTTGAAAGCCCAGATTCACCAGGAAGCATATAGCCACAACCGCTCAATGCCAGCTCATTTTCATGAATTTGGGCTGCAGCAGATGTGAAGATAAAGAGCATGCATGAAGTGAAGGTAAAAGCAAGCAGGAGGATGGAAACGGCACAGAGAAAACTTACAGGCAAAGGGTGACACTTTCCAGTTCCAACCTGACACAGAGAAAAACGAGGGAGAGAAAGAGTGAGGCAGGGAGCGCAAAGACATCAGAAGCTCTCCTCCCAACAGGGTCACCTGGTCAGGACGGAGCAGCAGTACATAAGCAGTAGTCCCAAAAGATTAGAAAAAGTGAAGGGAAGAAAGACTAACAGGAGGTCCAGCCAAGAGGAGAAGAGAGAGGAGACTGCCTTGACATTCCCCCACTGTACTCTGAGAACACCCTATTATATGTCAGATTCAACCTACCTTTCCCTTTGTCAGAGACTTGTATGCTATACGGATGATGAGGTAAGACCAAATAACGTGCAGAACTTGTAGGATTGACAAGAGGCCATTAAACAGCCACCATGAGGGATAGGGACCGATCCGCTCCCAGCTCTCAAACATCGTCGTATTCAAGCTCCGGCAAACACAATTCAATAATCAGCATCAACATAACAGGAACATAACTTCAAATAAAAAATAAAAAAAACTAGCAATATTCAGCTCACCTGAAAAATAAAATGCACAGTGCCCAAAACTAGAAAGATGGACCAGTTTCCTTCAAAAGGCCATTTATTGCATATCCATAAAAATAGAAAAAGAAACACTGGGTGCAAAACCCACTGACGCGTTTCTGGCAAACAAGCCCTTAGTCGTAGCACAAATGGATATTTACACAAAGATTAAAAATACATCCTGACCAATGACATGAAAAATAAAACCACATGATAAGCAAACAGAGAAAATTATATTAAACCCCCTCTTAAACCAAAGGGCAGGGGGATAAAATCCTTTGCAAAAATCATGTGGACTTCTCTTTCATGCGATTGGTCACAATGCATTTGTAATCATTGTGTGCTCATATCCATTTATGCTATGACTATCAACACACAAGGATTAAAAAATACATTGTGACCAATCACATGAAAGAGAAATCCACATGATTTTTACAAAGAATTTTTATTTTATACCCTCCCCCCTTTTGCTTTAAGTCTATGTTCACACGGCTTAAAGTGGGACGTATACTGCCCCGTATCTCGCGCCGTACTGCGCTAAATACGAGGCGAGATACGTCCCAGTCATTACAGTAATCCACAGTTCTCATAGAGAACTATGGATTACGTCTCCTCTCCCCGCTCGCACAATACAACGAGCGGGGAGAGAAGTGACATGTATATGCACCGTGAATAATGAATGTCTATAGGGCCGGCGAGCTACTGCCCCCCTCCCCGCCCCCAAGCACACTGCGTAATTGCGGGGCGAAATATGTCCTGCATTTACTGCCGTGTGAACGTAGCCTAAGAGGGGTTAGCATAATTTTCTCTGTTTGCTTATCATGTGGTTTTATTTCTTTCATGTCATTGGTCAGGATGTATTTATAATCTGTGTGTGTTAATATCCATTTGTGCTACGACTAAGGGCTTGTTTGCCTGAAATGCGCCAGTGGGTTTTGCACCCTGTGTTTCTTGTTCTATTTTTTGGATATTAAATAAACCGACTTTTAAATGGAAGCTGGTACAGCTTTCTATTCCTTAGAAATAGAACATTCGACCAGAACAGATCTTTCCAGCGGGAAGGTTTCCAGTGTGAATAATCACTTAGCTGAGAAAAATCTCACACATTCCCAAGACGCTTACCTATGACCAAGATCTATAGAAGAAACAATATGCCTGAAAATATCTCCTGAGCAACAACCCACGATTGTTCTCCTGTTTGACAAAGTCAATCTACCTGGTTATTGTCAGATTTTATTCTCTAGTCATTGGGCAAAGCTGTCAGTCCGGAGCCTAAACACCTACAGTCTTATGATTTATTTTTTTTTTTTAAACCATTTTGCTCCAGGATCAATAGAATAAAGCTTGACTCCATTAAAAAACTAAAGGGGTTGTCTGCGGGGTAAAACCTTTGTATATTATAGCATAAAAAGTACAGTCTACCAGAAACAATACAGTATGCTCACAGTAATGTAGTAACCTCTTCAGTTTAAGACACTGTTCACATCACGTTTTGGCTCTACATTGGCATTTTACGCTTCAGGTTTTTCTACCATATATATTTTACAATTATCCGCTGTGTTCCTCTTTCTCTCTTTAGTCAGCAGATAAAAACGAGGGAAGGGTTAAAACCTTTTTACTACATAAAAATGCGTAAACATTTAATATTTGCATAAGTAAAGCAGATCATTTGCATACGTCATCCATCCTCCGCCCTGAAATTGCAATACCAAGAAAGAAGAGTCTTGGATTTATGTAGGATCGATTAACATATTAAGGATACGCAAATGATTAAAAAAGTTAAAATAACTAAAAAAAAAAAATCTCAATTTATTCAGTATTGAGAAAGAGTTTTACAGGCAGAAATACCCCGACATCCACGCCCTACCACGCTGAATGCACTTGGCACACATCATAAAGATTGGCTGCTGGCAGCTTCCTTTGGTGTTACGTTGTGCTTTATGTGAGAAGTCCAGAGACGCTGCAGGCCATGTAGCATGTTCAAGCCACAGTAGCATGCGTAACATGCGGCCCTGCACCGTCCTGTTGAATAACCGCTCCTGTGACAAGTTAATTTGGTTGTGGAACCAGTAGTACAAACCTTTCTTTAAAGCAATTGTGAGCCGCCAGTGTACCTGAAATGGGGACCAGAAGGGTCCAGCTACTGTGTAATGTACTACCCCACAGCATAATCCTGGGAGTATCACTGGTGTCACATTCCCTCATGGAGCCTCTTCGTGTTGTTGTCCTCATGGTCTCCAGAACAATCTCCAGCTATCGCTGCATCAGAGACATAAGCAGGACTCCTCACGGAAGAGGACAGACCGCCATTGCTGTCGTCTTACACCATGGTAGACAGAGCGGTGGCATGAGGTCATTAGATCACCTGTATCTCAATGTCATGTAAACACCTTCCGATCGTTTGTGTTGTCACTGGTTGCTGCCCTAGGATTGGGATGGGACATTCAGTTTCACTTGCAGTACAAAGGTTTCGCCTCCGAACACCTCTCGCTGTCATTCCAGTCCATGGTTGTTCTCCCAATAATCATGACAAGTCATTACCTGTTTAACCTCTTAAGCACCAGGCCTGAAAAGGTCATACTGGCCAGGTTGGGTTTTAGTTTTTGCCTCCCCGAGTGTCAGTCAACTTTTTTATTTTTTTGTAGGACAGTTGTACGAGAACTTTTTTTTTTTTTGATGCAGGAGAAGTTGTATTCTTTGGGGGCGTAGTTTGAGTTTATGTATAAACTACGGCATACTTTAAAAAAAATAAATAAAAAAAAATTGCAGTGTGAACATAAACTACAACTTTTCTATTTTTTTTACACCATTCACACTAAACAACCGTTAGATTAATACTACAGGTTATTTTGGTCATGTAGATAACTAATGTGTGTAGGTTTTGTTTTTTGTGTAATGTAGGCACGGTTGTGTTTATTTTATTCATTTCTTCCACACTTTTTTCCCCCGTTTTATATTTTTTAATTCAATGAAGGGATAACTATTTACAGACTTTTTTTTGTATGCTAATGCACTGCAGCAGGGGTCCCCAACTCCAGTTCTCAAGGTCCACCAACAGGTCATGTTTTCTGGCTTTCCTTAGCATTACACAGGTGATTTAATTCTCGTCAGTGCGTTCTGTGGGAGATCCTGAATATATGACCTGTTGGTGGGCCTGGAGGACTGAGTTGGGGAACACTGCATTACAGTATGACACAGGCTGTTGTCAGGGCAAAACACAGTGTGCCCTGACAGCGGGCTTACAATGTAGATAGCCTCTGTAGGCAACGTCGTCTTTTGGCGTTGCTGCAGATGAAGAACGCGCACTGGCTGCCGTCCAAAGGCAGTGGGTGGTCATTAAGGGGTTAATGTAATTTACAAAATAGGATAGTAGGCTATACCATTCTCTCCTCCAAAAAAGCATATGCTGGTGTAAAGGAGGTCAACACTTCAAGAAAAATGTGTTTTGCCCATTTAGCCAATAAATATCATGTCCTCTCTCCATCTGAAACTAAACCTCACTAAGACTGAACTTCTTGTCTTTCCGCCATCTACCAACCAACCCCACTCCCCCCTGCTATTTCTGTTTCTGTATGTGGTACCACCATTTCTCCTAGGCAGCAGGCCCGCTGTCTAGGGGTTATATTGGATTCTGATCTGACCTTCTCCCCATATATCCAATCCCTTGCCCGCTCCCGTCACCTGCACCTCAAGAATATCTCCAAAATCCGTCCATTTCTCACTGTGGAAACAACGCAAACTCTCATTACTGCTCTTATTCTCTCTCGTCTTGACCACTGTAACTCCTTGCTTATCAGTCTCCCTCTCTGCAAACTCTCCCCTCTCCAATCTGTCCAGAATGCAGCAGCCAGGCTTGTCTTTCTCTCCAGCCGCTATACTGATGCCTCTACCCTGTGTCAGTCACTGCACTGGTTGCCCATCCAGTACAGGCTACAGTATAAACTCAGCACTCTCACCCATAAAGCTCTCCACAGCGCTGCTCCTCCCTACATCTCCTCCCTAGTCTCTGTCTACCGCCCTACCCGTGCTCTCCGCTCTGTTGATATCAGACTACATTCCTCAATCATCCGAACCTCCCATGCCCGCCTACAAGATTTCACACGTGCGGCACCAATTCTCTGGAATATGCTACCGCGGGCGATCAGGCACATTCACAACCCTCACAGTTATAAGAGGGCCCTGAAAATACATCTTCTCGGTCTGGCCCACCAAGATCCCTAACTGCTATCACACACATATGTCACTCCCTGCACTGGGCACTCACAGGCACTTATCTGTATATAGATGTACAGTCTGGGTGGCAGGTTCATCCATTTTTCATGTAAACCATCCCCTATTTATTAAACATGGCTGGACCATTGTAAACTTGGCACTTCTTACCGTATGTTTCACCCATACACCCTAATAGATTGTAAGCTCTCACGAGCAGGGCCCTCACACCTTGTGTCTCATCTGTAAGTACTTTTAATGTGTAATGTCTGTATGTTTACCCTTGAATTTGTAAAGTGCTGCGGAATATGTTGGCGCTATAGAAATAAAGATTATTATTATTATTAAATACACCAGAGGATAGATCTGAATGCCTGTTCTTGATGTTCAAGCCTATATACTAGGTGGAGAGTGTAAACGTGACGTGAACACTACAATATGGAGGCGACTGCTACATCGTGACTGACGGCTCCAGTCTATAACCCTGCACACAGCGCGATTGATGGCTCCGGTCCATAAACCTAAACTCCGTGCGATGGACGGCCCCGGTCCATAAGCCTGCACTCAGGGCGATGGACGGCCCCGGTCCATAAGCCTGCACACAGCGCGATGGATGGCCCCGGTCCATAAGCCTGCACACAGCGCGATGGATGGCCCCGGTCCATAAGCCTGCACACAGCGCGATGGATGGCCCCGGTCCATAAGCCTGCACACAGCGCGATGGATGGCCCCGGTCCATAAGCCTGCACACAGCGCGATGGATGGCCCCGGTCCATAAGCCTGCACACAGCGCGATGGATGGCCCCGGTCCATAAGCCTGCACACAGCGCGATGGATGGCTCCGGTCCATAAGCCTGCACACAGCGCGATGGATGGCTCCGGTCCATAAGCCTGCACACAGCGCGATGGATGGCTCCGGTCCATAAGCCCGCACACAGCGCGATGGACGGCTCCGGTCCATAAGCCCGCACACAGCGCGATGGACGGCTCCGGTCCATAAGCCTGCACACAGCGTGATGGATGGCTCCGGTCCATAAGCCTGCACACAGCGCGATGGATGGCTCCGGTCCATAAGCCTATACTCTGTGCCATTGATGGCTCCAGTCCATAAGCCTACACTCTGTGCCATTTGTGAGACATTTCTCTTTTACCCATGGACAGACTGACCTCTTTCACATATGTTTATCTTAATTATGGCCTATTAACCAAATTTAATTTACCAGACCCAGACAACCCCTCCCGTAGAAGAGAAAAAAATAAATCAAATCGCTGGATGTGTGTAAATCTTTGAAAACATACTCACCGTGTCGGAAAAACCACAAGTCGTGTGGTAACAAACATAAGCCCAAACAACATGAAGAAGCCGTCACAGATTCTCTGGTACTTTGCATAATTTGACATTTTTGCTGCCTTTTAGGAAAAAAAGAAATCGCGTTACAGATAACCAATGCATTACACACAGTGTTCATCTCACGGGACCTGTCCATAATGCACGCCACAGGAAGGCTTCTCTACAAAAGGAGGAATTACATTTGCTTTGTATTCATCCTGGTATCCCGGTCTTCCAAGAGCCATAACTTATTTTATAGATGTGTGCTTGTTTTTTGCGGGACAGAATGTAAATTTTTAATGGTTTCATGTATCACACCACATAATGTGCTGGGAAACCATAAAAATTAAAACCTCCACAAATTTTTTTATTTTTTTTATGTTCACCGTGCAGTATAAATGACAAGCCATGTGTAGTCTGCAGGGCGGTATTATTCCGGCAATACCAAACATTTCGTATACAGTCAGTTTCTCTTAGATCTTGTTGCGGGCCAGAGTGTGTGTATGGAGGGGATGGTTTAGGAAGGGAAATCAGCCAACAGGCAGACATTTGCTGCGGCATCTCAGAGGTTCAAAAGCTGGGATCAGAGTTCTCTCTAGAATCAGGTCTTGGCATTTAGAGTCGGCTCAGCCAGTGCTCAACTTCAACCCCCTTTACAGAAGCCATGCTGTCAACATATGGCAAATGTTAGTAAGGGGGTTAACATACACTCACCGGCCACTTTATTAGGTACACCATGCTAGTAACGGGTTGGACCCCCTTTTGCCTTCAGAACCGCCTCAATTCTTCGTGGCATAGATTCAACAAGGTGCTGGAAGCATTCCCTCAGAGATTTTGGTCCATATTGATTAAAGGCATCACACAGTTGCCGCAGATTTGCGGCTGCACATCCATGATGCAAATCTCCCGTTCCAACCAAATCCCAAAGATGCTCTATTGGATTGAGAAACTGGTGACTGTGGAGGCCCTCTGAGTACAGTGAATCATTGTCATGTTCAAGAAACCAGTCTGAGATGATTCCACTTTATGACATGGCGCATTATCCTCTGAAAGTAGCCATCAGATGTTGGGTACATTGTGGTCATAAAGGGATGGACAAGGTCAGCAACACTAATAAGCTAGGCTGAGGCATTGCAACGATGCTCAAATTGGTACCAAAGGGCCCAAAGAGTGCCAAGAAAATATTCCCCACACCATGACACCACCACCACCAGCCTGAACCGTTGATACAAAAGGGAGGATGGATCCATTTCTTTCATGTTGCTGAGCCAAATTCTGACCCTACCACCCGAATGTCGCAGCAGAAATCGAGACTCATCAGACCAGCAACGTTTTTCCAATCTTCTACTGTCCAATTTCGATGAGCTTGGGCAAATTGGAGCCTCATTTCCTGTTCTTAGTGAAAGGAGTGGCACCCGGTGGGGTCTTCTGCTGCTGTACCCCATCTGCTCAAAGTTCGCCGTACGGGTGTGTTCAGAGATGCTCTTTCTCCCTACCTTGGCTGTAACGGGTGGCTATTTGAGTCACTGTTGCCTTTCTATCAGCTCGAACCAGTCTGCCCATTTCCTTTGACCTCTGGCATCAACAAGGCATTTCCGCCCACGGGAAACTGCCGTCACTGGATGTTTTTTCGTTTTGGGGACCATTCTCTGTAAACCCTAGAGATGGTTGTTGCGTGAAAATCCCAGGAGATCAGCAGTTCTGAAAATACTCAGACCAGCCCTTTGGCACCAACAACCATCCACGTTCAAGGCACTCAAATCACCTTTCTTCCCAAACTGATGCTCGGTTTGAACTGCAGGAGATTGTCTTGGACCAGTCTACATGCCTAAATGCACTGAGTTCCCGCCATGTGATTGGCTGATTAGAAATTAAGTGTTAACGAGCAGTTGGACAGGTGTACCTAATAAAGTGGCCGGTGAGTGTATATTTAAAAGGGAAAAAAAAAAGTAATCAATGTAAAACGTTAAAGTATATTTGTTGTAAAATCCATGACTTCTGGCAATGAAAATGGTGAAACTACTATTTGGTGAGTTTTTGGAAACTTCTACTCATCTTCTTTTCTGATCTTTGCCTACTTCTTCCAAATTTTCAGTTTGTTACCCAATTTGATTAGGACCATTTAAGCCAGCATAGATCAACATTAAAGGGAATGGCCACCTTCACAACCAGTGGAAAGAAAACTGAAGCAGCTATACCAGGGGTCTCAAACTGCAACCCTCCAGCTGTTGGGAAACTAAAACTCCCATCATGCATTTATATCATCTGTAACAGTGGGCATGATGGGAGTTGTAGTTTCCCAACAGCTGGAGGGCTGCAGTTTGAGACCCCTGAGCTACACAAACATGTTCAGCCTGAGACAAGAATATATTTCCAGCAGGGAGTTGACTTTCAGACTGTGCTATTTACCCCTAATCCTAAGCAAGCACACTTTTTTTTTTTTTTTTTTATAAACGCGCTGGGTTTGAAGCCGTAACACTATTCATGTTTGGTTATCAAATTAATTTCTTTCAATGTTTTTTTCTTTTTTTTTTTCTTTCTTTTTTTTTTGTTTTTGTTGCCGATTTCCCTTGTAAGAGATATTCGGCCCAGTTAAAGGAGAATTACAGCCTCCAACACAGACTGTAGAGCTATCTCGGTCTGTTAAGACCCAGCAGCTCCTGCAGTTACCTGATCCCAGCACTCACATGACCACTGGGGACGGGAAGCAAGGTGGCTTCCAGCGGAGCTCTATATACAGAGCTCACCGAGTGCTGTATATGCAGCAATTGGGAAGGAAGGAACGGCAGTAAACCGTCCAGGATGCTGGCTCTCCACTGCTCTGCGCACCTGCAAACTCTTTGCGGCTGTCCTGGAACATTCCTCAAAGAGTTTATTTGCCAGCCACCCGGATGTAAATAAGAAACAAACCTAACCCCAGGGAAGGTTACTAAAATGTTAAATGCCCCTGAAGCATGACTAGAGGTGGTGACTATTTTCTGCACTGATGTGACTGCTGCAGCCACATCACATAGTATTACATAGTTTGTAAGGCCAAAAAAAAGACAAGACGTCCATCCAGTTCAGCCTGTTGTGCTAAGGTGTTGATCCAGAGGAAGACAATAAACCCCAATGAGGCAGAAGCCAATTGTTCTCATTTAGGGAAAAAATTCCTTCTCGACTCCAATCTGGCAATCGGAAAAATCCCTGGATCAACGACCCCTCTCCAGAATCCTGGTCACTATAACTTGTTATATTATTACGCTCCAGAAATGCATCCAAACCCTACTTGAACTTTGTTAGTGAATTCACCATGACAAGTTCCTCTGGCAGGGAATTCCACAGTCTCACTGCTCTAACAGTAAAGAATCCCTTTCTATTTTTATGTAGAAACTTTCTTTCCTCCAGATGTAGAGGATGCTACCTTGTTCTTAATACAGTCCTGGGTATAAATAAATCTTGAGAGAGATCTCTATATTGACCTTTAATATATTTAAACATATTTATTATTTCCCCTCGAAGCTGTCTTTTCTCTAAACTAAATAACCCTAACCTTGCTAATCTTATTCTTGTTGCCCGCCTTTGTACCTGTTCAAGCTCTACAATGTCTACACTGGTCTCAGCAGTCTAATGCCGTATTCGCCAGCATCTCCATAGAGGACAATGTTCGGCTACAGTGATCACCTGGCTGTGAGTCACGTTATCGATGCAGGAAAATTTATGCCCCTGCTGAAGCAGGGCTAGGGATGGGTATAACATTTTAATAACCTTCCCTGGGATCATGTTTGTATCTTAAACACTAGCTGATCACCAATAGATTATAAATGTTTGGGTGGTGGAAATTTTGTACGATTAGATACATTTTTGAGCAACTTCCAGACAACTCGTCTAAAAAAAAAAAAAAAAAAGGGGGAGGGGTAGTAGAATGTCTTCTGACCCTGGACAAGCACAATGAAAAGTATGCAGGCAATGGACGATAATTTGTCGTTCCTAAGTCCATTAGTACACACGCAAAGCATTGCATATTTTGCATGCAGTTTCACTAGGTAAATAAGTGTACATACCCCTCGTCAGAGTCACTTACCTCCAGCAAGAAATCAGAAGCATCGTGCAGGCACATCACCAGAGTCCCCACACGTACCATGTTATTGACATAGGAAAACGATATGAGGCCAACAGTGGCCAAATGATGGACAAACATGATTAAGAAGTCCTGTCAATGGAAAGACCAAATAAATCAGACGTGAAACCATACACTGTGCAACCATTCTATACCTGTACATACTAATAAGACGAATGCAGGTGTGGGGCCATGTCTACACGACACCGGTTTAGCGTCGGATTCAGTATCTAGAATCTGCAAAAATCCGACTAAGTCCTCCCCGTAGACCTCAATAGAAAATGCCAGCTGTAGTCTAAACAACTCGGATTTTCTGAGGTCAGATTTCAAGTCTGAAATCCGTTCAAACTTTGGACAGTACTATACTCCTACCTTACATACTTTTTTTTTTTTTTTTTAAACAAAATCAAGTTTATTTATGAAATCCGCAAATTTAACATCAAGTGATCAAATACATAGCATAAATGTAAGAAAATGAAAAATGTTTTAAACAAACAGGGTATCGCAGAGGAATGTCACATTATGAGACACAAAACTATGCGGTATTATACAGACACAAATGACCATTCTCCAGTAAAGGAGTGTGGACCACAGACGATTATTAATATAAACTTGAAACCACTTAAACAAATAAGAGTAACCAATGACAACAATTTAAAACCTAAAGACCTGTGTGTGCGCGCAGTGTTTCCCTATATAGTACGGATAACCCATGTATTTTTGCATAGTGTCAGAGGGTCATAACCCTCCAAACCAAAACACTTAGGCCTCGTTCACACGGCTTATTTGTCCGCGGATTGGCGCCGTACTCCGCGCCGGATTTGCGCTGCAGTACGGCGCCAATCCGTAGGCGTAATTACGGTAATCCACTGCTCTCATAGAGAACAGTGGATTCCGTCGCTCCTCCCCGCTCGGCGAATCTGCCGCGGGGGGAGAAAGTGACATGCACATTATTTACGGCGCGTACGCGCCGAAGATAATGCATCGTCTATGGGGCCGGGGAGCGGCGCCCCCGCCGCGCTCCGGCCCCGCCCCGCCCCTTATTCACGCCGGATTTGTGAGCGCACAAATCCGTCGTGAATAAGCCGTGTGAACACGGACTTAGTGCCTGGTGCCTAACCCCTTTTCTCTGAAAGGAGAACTGCTCAAGTGTGGATAGACAAACCAGAAATAAAAGGAGTGGACCCAGATGCCTTTGGGGCAATTACCACAAGGCTAGTTGGAAAGAGGATTCTAAACCAGTCAGGTAATCTCCAAAACTGCCTCCGTAGAATCCATCCAATCCCGCCAAACTTTTGTAAATTTGTCCGGGCATCCCCTATGTATATAGATATACTTTTTGAATGAAAGGGTGGCATTTACGGCTTTTACCCAATCCTGTAAAGTAGGCATGTAATTAGAAAGCCAGTGTCTGGCAACTGTTTTCCTGGCAATAAACATAAGCTCGGTAAGGCAAGTGTAGAGCGCCGAGGACAAACACTCCTCGGGGTCTAAAAGCAAAAGGCAGGACTTGGGGTTATCTGGTATAGGGCATCCCATCCTGTAATTTAAAAACTTGAGAACCTGTTTCCAGTACCCTGGATCTTGGGGCAAGCCCACAGCAAGTGGAAGAACGTACCTGGTACAGAGAGGCACTTCGGACACACATCGGGAACCTCCAGTCTAAACTTGTGCAAACGGGTAGTGGTGTAATACGCACGGTGTAATATATATAACTGGGTTGCTCGCTCCCCATAGTTCAGAGAGACCATTTTAGGAGCCTCCAATGCTAATTGCCACTGATCATCCGTAATAGGTCCCACATCCTCCCAAATCTTTTTTTTTTTAGCCTGAAACGGAGCTCCCAGTTTCCCTCTTAGCAGTAGTGTATAGAAACTAGTAATTAGGCCACACCCAGGAGGAGAAACCAGCAGAGAGGGCACTGGGAATTCCTGAAAAGTTATTTGGTTATTCGGAAAATACGTCTGCAGGGCGTGCCGGAACTGAAGATAATGAAAAAAAGGATGTGTTAGGGATATGATATTCTGCTGCCAAATCCTGAAATGTCCTAAGACCCGAGTCCCCGTATAGCTGTGACAAATACACTATCCACCTTTTCCTCCATACAGAGTGCTCAAGGGTAGAAAGCTCCTGTAAGTTATTATTATTCCATAAAGGCGTGTACTTATCCACCCTTGTTTGGTAGTAAAGGGCTCTAACTTGTTTCCAAATCAAGAGACTCTGTCTAAGAATAGCAGGGCAATGAGAGTGGTGTAAGGGACGTGAGGAAGCCGAAAAAATAAGGTGGAAAGGATGCATATATACCCGATTCCAGGGTTTGATTATAAGCTCCCTAACTCTCAGACAGTCCGTTGTCTGCCATCTAACCAAATGGGAAAGTTGGGCAGCCCAATAATAAGTGCGCAGGTCAGGGGAAGATGCCCCTCCCATGTCCCAAGGATGTTGTAGGACCTGAAGAGAAATACTAGCCCTACCATTATTCCAAATAAAGGAGACCAAAATGGAGTTCAATGCCCGAAAGACCGAAGAATCCAAATATACTGGGGATTGGATTAGAATATATATCTTAAGAAAAAGGATCATTTTTACTAAGCTAATTCTGGCCATTAGCGACCAGGGAAAGCCTATTCCAGCCCTGAATTTTACTACGAAGAAACACAATGAGTGGACCTATGTTCAGATCTCGGAACTCAGACAGGGACAGAGACACCGTTATCCCCAAGTAGGTGATCTGAGAAGACCACTGTAGCAGCAAGGACAGTGCTTGTCGTGAGGGTACAAAGGAGTCCAGAGTCAACAGACGGGATTTATCCACATTAACGTGTAAGCCAGAGTACTGCCCAAAGGTGGAAACCACAGACAGAGCCCTGGGGAGTTAGGAGTCAGCGTCTTGTAGGTATAACAAGGCATCATCAGCGTATAGACTCACTTTCTCATGTAGAGATCCTGCCAAAAAACCAACAACCTCTGAATCTCCCCTGATGCGGGCAGCTAGGGGCTCAATGGCCAGGGCAAAAAGGAGTGGGGATAGGGGGCATCCTTGCCTAGTGCCTCTTTTCAAAGAAAGGGGATCAGAAATGTGTCAATTAACTCTCACTTTGGCCACGGACTGGTTATACAGTAATCTGACCCAAGATATAAAACATGGGCCAATCCCAAATTTATGAAGCACCAGCCTTAGATTATTCCATTCTACCGAATCGAAGGCTTTGTTCGTATCTAGAGATAACAGAATCCTGGCACCTACATTAGTGTGAGGGGCTTGCATGTTAGTGAAGACCCTTTGCAAATTCATGGCTGTATGCTTCCCGGGCATGAATCCAGATTGGTCTTCATGGACAAGAGAAAGTATGACCGAGATAAGGCGCATGGCCAAAACTTAGGCCAGTATTTTAACATCTGTCTGCAACAAAGAGATCGGTCTATATGAAGAGCAAAGCGCAGGATTTCTAGCCGGCTTGGGAATTACTACAATCAACGCCTCTCTCATCGAGGCAGGAAGACACGAAGCCTCCCTTGCCTCATTAAATAACCTGAGTAATAGGGGGCCAATGAATACCCGATCCTTTTTAAAAAATTTGACGGGCAAATCATCCGTGCCTGGGGACTTAGTGTTCTTAAAGGAGTCAATTGCAGTCTGAATTTCTTCAGGTGAAATAGGAGCCTCCAATATGTCCCGTTGCTGCCCATCAAGACAGGGCAGCGCAACACCTCCCAGATAGTCTGAAATCTCTATGTCCGTGACTGTGGTGTGGGAACTATATAAATCTGCATAGAAAGTACAAAAAGCTTCTGTACAGAAAGGGGTTTGACTTCACCCCTCTGGTGCACCAGAGACGTAATTACTGGGGTCATGGGATTTTTGCCATACAGGCGGTAATTTCCCACATCATTCCTACTTCAAAGAAGGATTGCCTTGTGAAGAAAGGCACCCAGTCTCCCGGGCCCCCCAGCAATCGGTATACAAATTTTGTTTCACAGCCAAAATGGACCCATTTTTCCCCCAGTTTTGGGGTTTTTATATCGCCATTTTGCCTCCCCAACCCCCAATGCCCAAAAATCAGTCCTGGATCATAAGACCGTTTGAGGTCTGCACAGCGTGGAAATTCTCCCCTAAAATAAACCTTAAATGATCCCAAAATGCAAAAGAGACTAATTCCCCTCATTAATAGTCAGGGAAATTCAATCTTTGGGAGTAAGAAGTCAAAAGGCGGAAGGGGGCGCAACCAAAATTTGGGTTTTAATCGCAGGTTAAGACTGACAAGTCTGACCCAAAGGGGAATTAAGAGGAGAATGGTCAGAGACCGATGGGACAGATAATCGCATGCTGTGATAAGGGGTAAAAAGGTGGTCTATGGCCAGGGCCAAATCTATTCTGGACAATGCATTGTATCCCGGCGAGAAACAGGAATATTGGACAGCCACAGGGTGAAAAGAACGCCAGGCCTCAACTAGACCCACCCCGTCCACGACCAGCTGTAGGGAGGAAGGAGAGTCCCCTTGCCCCGAGGCCCCCCCTGAAGTAAATCGATCTTGGTTCATATCCCAGGTGATATTAAAGTCTCCTAACCACAAGATAGGAACATTAGGCCAGTTCAGGACAAACGCTATCGCCAAGTGAATAATCTCCAGCTGGAAAGGAGGAGGGATGGATGTACTAATCAGGAGCAATGGCTTATTTTCTATATCACAATACATAAAAATATATCTCCCTTGTATGTCGATATCGATAGTGTTCAGGTGAAACAAAACATTCCGACGGATCAATATCGATACTCCCCTCGCATGCGAAGAACACTCCGAGTGGTAGAGCCCCCCCACCCATGGTTTGTGAAGTGTACGAGATCTCGGACTGACCAGATGCGTCTCCTGGAGACATATAATGTCCGCCTTATAGGATTTAATAAGCCTCAACACCAGGTTCCGTTTGATCGAGTCATTTAACCCCTCACATTCCAAGAAAACGCTGTTAAAGAAGCCATAATAAATGAAAGAACAGTACTCCCAGGATCAACCAAAATAATCCCCAGGCACCATCTAGGTCCGCCCACCCACACCTATAGTCTACATCTGCACACACAATGTTGGGAAACCATACAGCCCAGCCCCCCACCCCGTATCCAGAGCCCAATTCCCGGATGCATATCCCAAACCAGAACAGTTTTTAACCAAAACAAAGGCATGATTATGCCACAACCGTTAACAAGTAGCTATAGGCGTTGGTCATGCAGCGCTCCAACACCAGAATATTTTCACTAAGTATTGGGAGCGATATCACAAGAGGCATACCCCGGTATCCCATAATGTTCCACATTTGAATCTTAGCCATCAAATAAGGAAAAAGGAAAGGAAAAGAAAGAGGGGCAGGAGAAAAGCGCAGAGAGACAGAGGAAAAATACAAAAAACAAAAAAAAGGGAGGGGGGAGGAAGGATGGGAGGGGGGGGGGCAGGGGGGAGAGATACATTTCACGCATTTACGTCAATACGTACAAAAGCACATCTCTAACCATAAATGTTGCACATAACAATAACAGGCTTGGTATCCTACATCCAACAGTAGGCACAAGTCCATTATATAAGGTGCTCAGTAAAGTTCTCGAGAGAGATCAGAAGAAGAAATAAGAGCTCCATCAGATGAGTCCCACCACATTAGTAAAGAATACCTCTGACAAAGAAGCGGGTGTCGTGATACTCAAACAGGTCCCCGCATATTGATCTCTGGGTGTTTGTCCAGCCAATCCTGGACATCGACTGGAGTGTCAAAGAAGTGGGTCCTGTCTCCCACCTGAACACAGAGTCTAGCCGGGTACAACATGGCGTACTTCAGAACCCGCTTGCGAAGCTTGGCTTTGGCCGAGATGAACTGCGTTCTTTTCCGCTGAATCTCCAGAGAGAAGTCCGGATAAACATGAATCTATACGTTCTCGGACGGGATCGGACCTTTTTCCCACAGAAGACGCAGCAGAGCATCACGATAGTATAGTAGTTTAGGAACTTTGCAATAAAAGTTCTTGGCGGGGCACCAGGTGGAGGTGGTTTGGGCAGGATATGATGCGCACGTTCAACCGCAAACATGACAGAAAAACTGTCCCTGCCAAAAGTGGTAATTAGAAGAGATTCAAGGAAAGCCTCTGGACGGGAGCCCTCTGCCCCTCAGGGAGTCCAATAAACCTCAAATTACACCCCCTGAGGGGGTTTTCCCCTGGTCCCTATTACAAAATTGTAGGATAAAAAGAGACACTGCCCTCAATTAACCAAGGGGGGGAAAAAGTGGGTGAAAGGAGGGAGGAAAGGGTTCAAGCCCAACCCCCCCCACTGGTAATGCCCTAAACCCCAAAAGGGAAAGAACCCAATCTGCCCCAGGGGAGCCCCATCTCTGACCCAGAGCCGCCCCCCAGCAGGATCCAATTTTACATAGCTATTACGCATTAATATTCTTTAGTTCAGGTAGATTAAAAGTTTTTCCGAAACCCTAACTGTTCTGTTTTGTGCCCAGCCCCGCCTTTTTCAAGGAAATACGACAGATTATAGAACCCAGTTTAGTAATGGGCCACCCAAAACCCAAAAGAGGGGATTTAAAAAACCCAGCAAAAAAAACTAGAATCAGTGGTAAAATAAATAATTCTGTTATACAATCCGAGGGTATTTTACATTTGCCGTGTAGAGCAGTGGGGAGAGCGGAATGCCAATCTGAGACTTTGGGAAGAAGCAACAAATGTTCAAGTAAAGGGTAAGGTTAACCCCAAATTGCAACCTAACCATTCTAGTTCTGCAGAGCTGGGCATGGGACTGATAGCATGTGCGGGGCGGTGTGCGCTTCATTCTCGGATGAAGGATTTAGTCACACCAAAAAACAAAACCCCATCTCCGCCAAAGCGGGCGTACCAAAGATCTCCTTGCATGAGGAAATTTATGTATGAGATGGAGTCCTGCATTTACTGGAAGCATCATCTTACAATTTGCTCATTTTGCCAAGTGCATGACCCCATTCATAACATTAGAACTGGTTTAGTTGCGGATATATTCTATAGGGGTGTTTCACATAAGAGGGTTTAAAGGGTTTTCCTCAACAAATCCAACTAAATTAAAAGTTAAATGGGGACTTGAGGAATTTTACATCCCAAAAAGAGGGCCTGCAGCTTTTTTCCCCATGAGCATTTTAGAATAAATTTCAGTGGAGCTCCAAGGGACCGAAATGGTGCCTTGCCAAAAGAGGGAAAACCTTTCCCCTTCAAAGGGGCCCCAAAAATGCAGTGGCCGGGCCCGGGTCTACTCTCACACATGAAGGGCAAAGATCCCGAAACAGCTTTTGCAAAAAAGGGAAATATTGGCACCGGGCTGTGGACTCTGTGCCTATTTTGCATGAGTCGGATTGACTCCCAAAATATATAATAAATTGGTCCAGTTAACCCCTTAACGACCGCCCACTGACTTTTGAAGGGCCCGGGGCGGGGTTTTGTCTGCAGCGAGTTTTTGGCGTTTGTGAGACATCGTGGCTTGCACGCCTGGGTCCGCAGCAACGTTGGGACGGGGCTGTAATTTCACAGCCGATCCCAGAGCTTCCAAACACTTTGGGGAAATGGGGGAACCCCCACACCACGGTGCTTTTTAAACCTTTTGATTGCAGCGGATCGTCACCGAGCGAAATCAAAGGGTTTTCCCCTGTTTTTGGGGGCGGAACTCCCAGGGTACGGCTGCACAGTCGCCCTGGGGACCGATACCCAGAGCTGTCTTGTAGAAACCCTATCAGGGGCCGACTGTGTGCTGTTGACACTTCCCGTGTCAGACTGACAAGCTTATAATGTATTTGCTATATGTATGCTAAACATTACAAGTAAAAAAAAAAAAAAAAAAAAAAAAGTAAAAACAGTTCTCCCTTCATGGGATTTAAAAAAAATAAAAAAAAATATTTAATTAAAAAAATGGTGAATATATTGCACACAAAAAACCCCCACAATTTGGTATCCCCCAACAAAATTTGTAGAAAAATCAACAAGTTATTTAAGTTTTGTGATGTAAAAAAAAAAAAAAAAAAAAAAATTCCCCCCAAAGTACAAAACTTCAAATAAAAAGAGGGCCCCATACAACTGCGTCATTGAAAAAAAAAAAAAAATGTTCTGGTCATTAATCTTTTGGGGGTTTAAAGGGGTTAAAAGGAGTTGTCTCATTACGAGCTTTTTGCCCCGTCAGGTCCCCCCGGGAATTGAACTGAGGGGGTGCTAGCTTTTCTGTCGTTCTGCTCCCCCCCCCCTCCCATCAGCACCAGGCAGCTATAATTTATAAGGGGGGGGGGGGGGGTTTGCTCTCAGAGTTAACCCGGGTGCCTGCCTAGGTCTGTTTGAGGAGAGGGCTGATCTGGGTGTTTTGAGAAATTGAAGCTGTGTCTAAAGGCAAGGGATGCATGTGTTCCTTAAAACCCCCGCTTGCTTAAAAGTTCCCCAATCTCCAGCAAACAAAAAGGGCAGTGTTATATACTCCGGATGTCTCACTAATACAGGAGAAAAATAAAGTTTTCCATGCCCCCCCATTGTACAGTATTAGTATTTGTCACAGTTCCAAAGACATATCATGATTATAGTAACACACAGGGTCACTGCTGCCTTCATCCTTTTTAGAGCAGGGAGCAGGGACACCAGGGGTTTAAACCAGGCAGCTCGGCACGACGCCCAATCCTCCCTCCCCCCCCCCCTCCTCCCCCACCCAGAAGCATTCTGTGAGGGGGGGCTTTCTGCTCCCACCGTCTTTAAGTGATGGTCATTCGACCCGACGCCGTAAAAATAAGGACAAAAAGGGCGGACTTAGAGATTGGAAAAACTGATTAGTAATTACTAAAAAGGGGGCTCAAAATCAGTAGGACATTTTTATTTAACTTTTTTTGCAAACTCTTTTTTTTTTAAAGATTTTTAATTAAAACCCAAACATTGTAGCGAGCAACCCCCTTTTAATTGCGGGGTTTTCCAAGGGCAGGAGGAATTGGGTCTTGCCAGTATACGCTCCTATTGTTTCCGTCTCATCCTATAGTGTAATTGATGACATGGAAAGGCAAAATTTTTCGGCGGGGAAAAGTTTCCCGCCCCCCTAGCAAACTTTTGACCATTCAGCAACATTTTCTTTTCATATTTACAATTTTTTAAAAGTTTTTTGTGTTCTAAAGTCGTATCCTTAAATATATTTTGGGTTACAAGCAAAGTGTTTTGGGTTGTTTCAAGCCAAAGTGTTGGATACTTGAAAAGGGTCGCTGTTTCTCAATGTGAGCTCAAGTGGTGCCTAAAGGTGAGTTCTTCATATGCTGAGTATTGGGGATGAAAAGGACGACTTTTTCACAGGACAACGCCTAAGGACATCAAAGGGTTTGGGGAAAAGGATGGTTCAATGACCGGTGAAAGAGTTGCTGTTTTTGGCTCCCATCCCAAACCTCAACCCCAATCCAACACTTGTGGGTAGGTGAAGAAAAAGCTGTATTAAAACCAAAATCCATCTGCACCAAAAATGGAAAGTGTAAGAGATGGGTTTAATTTTGGTCAAGACATGCTTAATCTACCAGACCCCGAAAGATTCAGGCAGTCTGAAAACCAAATTTTGATTTTTTTTTTTGCAAAACAGTAACAAAGCAGTTACATTTCAAAAACTACAGAAATGAGCAGATGCTAAATACGTAGTATAAGATAGGTAAAAATTTAACCTCATGTACAAAGCTTATTGGTGGTAAAAGGGACCTAAAACAAGTTAAAAAAAATTGTTACCCTTTTGCTTGTCAGTGTCTGTTCTACCTAAATAGCTTGAAATTGTATTGTATCAAAAGGTGATAAACAGCCTGATGTAACCATTTTACTACAGTAAAGTTATCACTTAAACATGCGCCGTGTATGAGGGAGTCGGAGTCAGGAAAATTGAGGAGTCTGAACTTTGGCTTACCGACTCCACAGCCCTGTAAGGGCTACATAAGTCCCTTTCAGATTGCAAGACCCAGCAAGTCAGACTTGAGAAATGCTGCATCCAATAGAGGGCTCTGCAGCTATTTCTAGAATAGGTAAATCTGCAACAAATCCTGCAATTTTGGTGCAAGTTTTGAATTGGATTTTACCCTATTCAATAAGGTAAAATCCACGCCACAAATCAATTTCCACCACGACGGCATGAGATTTGTAAAATCCCATTCACATGGCTGATGGTGTAACCCACTGCAGATGTTCAGTGCAGAAATCCACAGCAAACTTGTCCCATGTTTATTCATTCTAACAGGGGGTTCTCGATTAGAAACTCCAATAGTGCTTTAATGGCACAGAGCTGCAATTATGGATAAGGTCCCAATGGGAGGACCACCTAACCCCAGACATTTATGGGCACATTGGCCGCATTGTTATAAAACCCCATAGGCTATGTCTACACGGCAATGTTAAAATACTGTCGGAAATTCAATGGTATTTTAACATCGTACTGCGGTTTTTGTCGTAGCTTTTGTGGTCAGATTTCGGCCAGCCCTAGTACATCAAACTGCACTAGAATCAGCCGTGATACGGCAGATTATAGAATATGCTCAATAATCCGCCAGTTTAGAAAATCCGAGTCATGTAGACTACAGCCCGGATTTTCTATTACGGTCTATGGGGATGGTTAACAGGTGGAATTCTGCAAATTCTAAACACGGAATCCGCTTAATAAATGTGACTAAAAAACAGTGCAGTGGTGACCCGGCCTTAACCAGACCTGCAGGATTTTTAGTTTTTTTTTTGCTTCATTTCAGCAATCATAACTTTATCCTGACATGGCTGTTGAGACCTCGTTTTATGCAGGAGAAATTTTCGGCACTTTTTATGGATATCGTTAAATTTCTTAGCACAAATAGAAAGAAAAAAAAAAACCTTCTATGACACTTTTTTACTGTAAAAGAAGAATCTATATGCAAGAACTAGCAGCAAAGCCAATCACCGGCAACCAAATGCTGTGGAGTCGGTAAGCCAAAGCGCCGGCGCCTCAATTTCCCTGACTTCCTCATATATGGCGCCGGTTTAAGTGATAACTTTACTGTAGTAAAATGGTAACATCAGGCTGTTTATCACCTTATGATACAATAATCAAGCTATTTAGGTAGAACATTCACAGACAAGCAAAAGGGTAACAATGTTTTGAACGTATGTCTTTCAGGCTCCATATCTCGCCATCCACTACAGCTATGAATGTGAGACTATCGCATTCCATCATTTTATAGACAATCTTACCCATCTTATAGATAAATTTGACTTGCAAGTATCTAGCGTCTGCTTAGTTCTGCACACTCTTGTCCTATAACTGCATTGTTACTATTTTGCTCCTAAAATTCAAAATGTTGATTTTATTATTTTGTTAGTATTTGGTATATCCACCTTTGGCTTTCATCACTGCCCGAATCCTTGTGGGCTCTGGATCAGATTCAAGCATGTCTTGACCAAAATCTGATTCTAGGTCTCTTCTACACATTCCCAATGTTGGTGCAGACTGGACTTGGCTACAAATACAGCTTTTTCTTAAACTCTATCAACAAATGTTGGATTAGGTTGAGCTCTGGGGACTGTGGAGGCCAATACAGCAACTCTACTTCATTGTCATTGAACCATTCCTTCTCCATCCTTGACGTCTGCTTCAGGTTGTTTTCCTGCTTGAACACTATGTTGTCCTTTTCATACCCATAGTACTCGAGAGTATGAAGTAACTCATCTTGTAGGACACTCACATATAGCTCAGCATTGAGATCACCATCCATCCTGGTCAAGTATCCAACATCTTTGGCTGTGAAACATCCCCATATCCTCAGGCTTCCTCCAATGAGCTTGACAGTTTATTCAATTTTTTGATCCCTGAGGCCCCTTTCCCTTGATTCCTCCAAACCCATTCGCCCCCATCAGAGCCTGGTCTATTGACTTTCATCTCATTGCACCAAATCACCCGTTTCCAATCTTCCATTTTTCATACTTTTTTGCAAACTCTTTGCCGACGCTTCTTATGATGAGATTGAAGTTGAGGCTTCTTCACCTTTTTTTCGGGTCATCATTCCAGACATGTGTAATGTGTGTTGCCCGGTGCTTGCAACAGAACCTATAGACCTTGTGATGAGCCAATTTGTCGACTCTGATATTTTGCCTGGACGTCCACCTCTTGGCTTTGGAATGGATGGACGGATGTCATTGCATATTCCTCTAGCTGTCAGGGCCTCACATGATGCAGTTTGGCTATTTTCTTGGCACAGAGACGCTATCAATGAGCTGGATGATGCTGCTTCTCTTTTCTTGAGAAATCTACTTCATGGCTGCTTGAAACAGTGACCTTTCACTTGGGAATCGGTCTAATAACACATTGAGCTATTAGGTTGTAATTTGTAGTATACAAGAAGAAAAAAAGATTGTCCCACCACCAGGAGCAAAACCGTAACAATATTACTGACAACTAAGCAGATGCTAAATAGCTGCAGGTCAAAGTTATGTATGAGGTAGCAAAGATGATTGTCTTCAAAACGATGGTACTCTCACATTCAAAGCCTGAAAGTCAAAAAGTTCAAAAACATTGTTACCCTTTTGCTTGTTGGTGTGAAATATATTTATTGGATAAGACTTTAGAAAACAAAAAGAATTGTAAATCTGCAAAGCGCTGCAGTAAGTGGGAAAAAAATAGTTTTCAACAAAAACGTCCTGAATAACATTTGTGGAGTCTGTGAATTTGGTCTGAAAAACAGGATTGCCCCCATCAGATCCTTCACAGATGACATTATTTCCAGGCTAGAGAACGGCCTCTCTACACGGAATTCGGTTGGTGGCAAATCGGTGACCACATGGGTAACATCTCCAACAATGTCAGGGTGTAAAGGAATTGCCTGACTCAGTCAGTTCTGATGAACGGTTGAACTCTTTAAAATTTTGCTGAAATCTGGTCAATCCGTTTGCTGTGGGAGAAGAATCCTTGCCCCTGCGGTAACGCTTTGCCTGCTCCATGTCATCCAAATACTTTCAAAATGAAACTGATCTGATGAGACTGAAGATATGGGAGCAGGAGCAAGACCCAATCCCTCTTGCTCTTGGCACTGCATGGAACTAGACTAATTTATTACATATTTTGGGAGTTTGTCCATTTCATAATGACTCAGACTTAACCAAAACGGGCTCTGACTCCACAGCCCTGATGGCAACCACATTATCATTGGGTCCAGTCGAGGCAACAGTGTCATACGCCCACTTCCACAGCTTGTTACATCAGTGCAGTATGCTTGCAAGGTTGGTGCTTTTTTTATTTTTTCTCTCTGGATTATGGAAGTAGGTTGACCCAATGAGAAGTCTGAATTTGGCTCTATTGAGAGGTAAAGATAGAGTAGGACCACCCTCCTTGAGATCCCGTTGTAAGCCGGGGGTGGCTTAAACATTTTTTTATCAAAACGTGTGAACTAAGAATCTCAAAGTTTTTTCATATATTGTAGATGGCATAAATGCTTCTTTGGAGGTTTCCATGTATTGAATACGCTCAGTGAGGCACATGTACTATACCTATTGTGTTAAAATTCTAGCAAAATGTAGGACAAAATACTGGCTCACATGCGCTAGACTACATTTATTATGGGTTTTAGACAGTTTTTAGACAAGGAAGCATGGCTCAATGTGCAACATTTTATGACAATTGTGGCACAAGTTTTGGTGCAAACTAAGCCAACTAATGAGCAGAATAAAGCTAAGCAGAACTGTTTAAACATGCACCAGATGCATCACAAAGCACGAGTCTGTGACAAATCTTGCACATTTTTAGACTGTCTAGTCTAAGTTTACACTAAGTACTAGACGGGATTAGTAAATCTGCCCATTGAGCAGACTGGAAAAGAAGCAGTTTATCCCCGTTTCTGTTTTCTATCTTCTCCTAAGAGCTTAAAGTGAATCTCATGTGGATTATACTACCCCATCTGTGACCAGAGGGAGAGATGCGGGGCGCTGTGATACACAAGGTTATATGATTTGGGGCAGGATTTTTGAATAAAACGTGGAGTAAATCCTACAAGAAAAAGTAAAAGTACTGCTTAACCTGCCCACACAGTGATTGACAGCTTGTGCTGTACACACACAGATGCAGGGAAAGATGTCAATCACTATGCGGGAGGGGTAAGCAGGACTTCCTCTGTCTCTCAAGTCATCCGGTCAGGATTTTCTCCGCTTTTACTCAGAAATACAGCTCCAAATCATATAACCTTATATATCAGAGTTCAGCTTCTCTCCTCCATCATATAACCCTATATATCAGAGTTCAGCTTCTCTCCTCCATCATATAACCCTATATATCAGAGTTCAGCTCCTCTCCTCTATCATATAACCCTATATATCACAGAGCTCAGCTGCTCTCCTCTATTGTATAACCCTATATATCACAGAGTTCAGCTTCCCTACTGTATCATATAACCCTATATTTCACAGAGCTCAGCCTCTCTCCTATCATATAACCCTATATATCGCAGAGCTCAGCTTCTCTCTCTCTATCATATAACCCTATGTATCACAGAGCTCAGCTTCTCGCTCTCTATCATATAACCCTATATATCACAGAGCTCAGCTTCTCTCTCTCTATCATATAACCCTATATATCAGAGCTCAGCTCCTCTCCTCTATTGTATAACCCTATATATCACAGAGCTCAGCTTCTCTCCCTCTATCATATAACCCTATATATCACAGAGCTCAGCTTCTCTCTCGCCATCATATAACCCTATATATCACAGAGCTCAGCTCCTCTTCTCTATCATATAACCCTATATATCACAGAGCTCAGCTTCTCTCTCGCTATCATATAACCCTATGTATCACAGAGCTCAGCTTCTCTCCACGATCACATCCTGCTCTCTTAATGTTACAATGCCTAAACAGACTTCATCCCTGCACCATCCGATGCAAAAACAAAGTTGATGGTTGTTAAGGGGTTTAAAAAGTTCTGAAGCATTCTGCCTGTACAGCATATTCCGGTGACAGACCTGTTCCTTTTTGCAGCTCTATACTCTGGCTCATAGAAGGTAACCAGAAACAGGTACCACTTTACGTCGTACTCCTGAACAGGACACGTAGAAAGGGGATGGCGACCTATATTATTAAAGGCTTTTGCATAAATGTTAGAAACGTATAGCTTCCGAACAAAAAAAACAAAACAAAAAAAAAATTGCCAAGCTCTGACCTTAAAGGGGTCGTCTTCACTACACCGATTCATCTTACCTCAGTCCTGTTTTCTTGGTTTCACTTTGAATTCAGGGGAGTGTTTACTGGCTTCTACTAGGCTGAAGACAGGTCTGTAGCTATAGCAACCAGTGCTGGCAGCCTATCATGAGAGACTGAACAGGTCTGTCGCTATAGCGACCTGAGGCGCTGATGCAGCCCATACAAGAGGGGATATCCAGGAATAGGCAGGACACTGTTAATGGACATATATTGCAAAGTGACTTGTGTTTGCAAGATCTTTAATATGAAAAGCAATCCTTGTAGTGAGACAACCCCTTGCATTGGTATACTGTTTCACAGAGACACAGCCAGCTTCAAACTCACACTCCCTATTCAGGCTGTGGGTGGGTCTATAGCAGCGATTGGCTAGTTCTTCCTGTTAGGATATGTTCACACGGCGTTTTTGGATCCGAAAATCGGATCCAAAAACGCTGCAGCAATCGGATCCAAAACCGATCCAACACGTACACCCACCTGGAGTAAATCACACTGCTATTTATTCGATACGTGCTTGGGTCTGTTTGGGGTCCGACAGACGGATCCCAACACGTATTGAAAAGTGTATGTTGCACAGAGTAAAACACGCCGTGTGAACATAGCCTTAGGAGTACATGACTGATGGAGATTTGTAAAGTGTAGAGCACAAGGCTACAGAGCTCTAAAGGGTAAAAACTTGTTCTTAATTTAAACAACGCTCCTGTGCTGCTACTAAGAATCACCAGAGTGAATCACCATGGTCGGAGGGGGCTGCCTGGAGCAATCAGAAAACTGAGAGGTGGTTGGTAACTTAGAGAAACTTGTATACACAAGCGGTAGATAAAATCTCCTTTATCTGGTAAGCAAAGCAAAAATCAGAACAGCAATGTATTTGGTAATGGCCTTTCTTTACCTTTGCCTGCATGTTTGATGCTAATCAATGTGAAGTGAAAACCCCCTTACAGAGGTTTTCCCATCTCTCATATTTGTGACATACATTTATGGCATTTCCTTAGGAAATGTTCACACGGCGGTTTTGTTCGCTGGTTTGGACGAGGTTTTCGGCGCGGTTTCCGCGTCCAAACCTCGCCTCAAACGCCCCCAGTTCATTGGTTCCTATGGAAAACCGCGTTGACTACACGGCGCGGCTTTGGCCGCGGCCTTGCCGCATGTGTTTGTGGAAGTCTCCTGTAGTCTCCTCTTGCAGCGAGTCTTCGGCGCGGGCTGCGGTGTGGTTGGGGCGTGGGTTTTGTCCAGCCTATTAACTTGTATGGGCGAAAACCTCGCCGCAAACCGCGCACAAAACCACGCCCCAACCGTGCCGATAAACCTAGTTAGGAGACGCGAGAAACCGCGCCGAAACCTCGTCCAAACCCGCCGTTTGAAAATGCCCTTATAGGTGCAGGTCCCACCTTCCATCTTAAGAAAGGCCATCCTGGAAATCTCAGTTGAGAACAGAGAGGTGGTCCAAATTCTCTCACTAAATGGGAGAGTTGGGACCACATTTCTGTTCTCAATGAAAACTTTTGGGGGACCCACCTGGGACTCGCACCTATCAGACATTTATGGCATAACCTACTAATAGGCCAATGTGTGCTATGGAAGAATCCCTTCAATGACCACAGCAGTTCAGGGGACAGACACATTAACACATTCTCATCCATATCAACAAGATACCACATCTATGTAGGGGAGAAAAGGAAAAACCCCTTGGCCTTGCTGGGTTACTGTGAATTGGTAACTTAAAAGGAGAGGAGGATTTTTTTTCGTAATAGGAAATTGGTTGACTTGAATTATTGAAGCACGAGGGCAAGAAATGATGAAAGAGTGTGGTCGTGTCCCATTAGCTTCAATTACCACTGGTGAGTACAGGAAATGTAGTCATAAGACCGCTGTAGACGGTCCTGCTCTGGTGTGAAGCAGGATATGCACTACTCCCTGTTTATAGAGGGTAACTGAACAGAAGCTACACACAGCTGTAAGGCTAAGTCCACAGCATAGGACATAGAAAGATGATGCCATTTTGTCCTATGCAGAGCATCGGTTTTTTTTGGCACCGATTTGCGCAAAAACCGCGATCGGTTTTCGTTTTTGCTGGCGGCAAAATGCAGGACACTGGTAGAATTTGCAACATGTTGCATATTTCCCCGGATTTTTAATGCGGCAGTAAAGAACTAGGATATATAGACTACAACATGGGTTTTTCATTGCGGTCTGTGCAGCACAGTGTACGGTCTGATTCGAAATACTGAAATCGGCAGAAATCAGACGGTATTTCTGTGCTGTGTGGACATATCCGAAACGCTGCATCATGTTTTACCACTCATGCTATATAAAATCTATGGGGGACATGGATGATCGGCGTTTTCGCCGGTTTTCTGGTGTATAATGCGCCTCTTTGTGCTGGCTCCGCTGTCGGATGCACCTCCCCTATGTGTTAGCAGTTGGTGTGCCACTGGTAATGGTGTGCGTGTGTATATACATATGCTGCAGTCAAGCCTGTGGCACCCAGGTTCACATTGTGTTCAGAAATGTTTTTTTGTGCAGAACTATACATTGTATTTGGCACATATTGCTTTTAATTTATAGAGGGAGGAATGGATGCCTCCATTTTGGTTTCTTGCACCCCACCCACCTCCACAGCTTGTTATATCAGTGCAGTATGCTTGCAAGGTTGGTGCCTGTTTTTATTTTTCTCTCTGGATTATGGAGGTCGGTTGGCCCAATGAGAAGTCTGAATTTGGCTCTAGTGAGAGATATAGATAGAGTAGGACCACCCACCTTGAGATCCCGTTGTAAGCCGGGGGTGGCATAAACATATTTTGATCAAAACGTGTTAACTAAGAATCTCAAAGTTTTTTTTCATCCCCTATGTGTTAGGCGCATTAGGCGAAAGCTTCGCCAATTTCAAACGTGCATAACATGAAGGGGCGCGCCGTGGGCGTTCTGGGACATTCGAAAACACTGACGCATGTATGAATGCGGGTCGGCAAAGTGAGGCGCATTAAAGCTCCGACAGGCAGACCAATTTCAATGTGGTCTGTCGAAGGCGTCGAAGTTTGCCCCACATGTATGAGCGCACTTCAGAGCCGACATACATCAGGCGCAGTTTTCACAGAAAAAAAAACATGAAACAGGCGCTTCCACGCGCCGATCTTTATACATGTCCCCTTAAGTGCAGAGAACATGCTTCTAAAGGCTAGGACTACACGGCAGTGCACAAAAAAAAGGACCAGAAACCAAATCCTAAAAACATTCCTAAAACTGAGTTTTTATCCACTGCCTGCCAAACACAGCTGAAAAAAAATGGTTGGTTTTGGCACAATTTTCACACTCCTTTTATTGCAAAACATTTTTCTATGGACTTCTGCAAAACGACGCGTCAAAAAAAGTCCACCACTTTACATAGACACCAATAGTAAATTTTCTGCCCTGGTCTGGCGGTTTTTGTAACATGTTTCAAAAAGCCACCAGCAGTAAATAAGAGTAGAAAAACAAAACACTTTGTGGATACAGCAGAACATTTTTACTATAGAAGTCTATGGGGCCTCTTTACTATTTTTTATGACACAAAAAACGATGAAAGAAAAACTGACGTTTTTCTGTGCAGTGGAGACATGGCCTAAATGTGCTACATAAACTTAGCCCCCAAGGACAATGAACATGACAGATGGGTTTCTCCATTATAAAAAGACACCTTCATAAATGCATAGTACTGGGCAAGAGTGGTGCAGAAGACACCTCCATAAATACATGGTCCTGGCAAGAGTGGTGCGGGAAGCAATAAACAGAAGAACGTTTTCTGAAATAGAAGTGTTAATAGTTTATTTTTTTATCAAAATGCAAAGTAAATAGAGAATCAAAGTCAAATCAATATTTGAGATGACCACTATTTGCCCTCAGAACAGCCTCACTTCTTGTAGGTACACTTGTACACAGGCTTTGAAGAGACTCTGCAGGGAGGTTGTTCCAAACATCTTGGAGCAGCACAGATCTTGTGTGCATGCAGCTGCTCAGATCCCTCTGTCTCTTCACGCAATCCCAGACAGACTCCATGAAGTGGTGATCAGGGCTCTGTAGGGTCATATCATCACTTCTAGGACCCAGGCAAAAAGCGTTCACACCAAAATATTGATGGGATTTAGATTCCCTTCTGTTTATTCACTTTGCATTTAGTAAGTTGCTAAAAATAAACAATTTTAAAGGTATTCTTGCTTTCTAGCATCCACACAGTATTCCTAGAACACAGTAATCTTCCTCCTCTGGTGCGAAAGAAAAGTTTCCTCTGGTTTTGGGCTGAATGAACATGAAAGGTAGAGGAAGTGCTTTTTACTGTATTTTTACTATGTGGTTACTGACCACACACTTTAAAAATACATAACAGCTGTAAAAAACCACTTAGCCAATAAAACTATTGCAAAATTACAGCAATTTGAAGTAAAACAGATTTTTTTGCAAGGTTAATGGCCACGTGACACAGTAATAAGGTGTGAAACAAGCTGTAAATGATGACCACAACCAAATCAATTTCTATCCTTACTGTCTCCGATCAGGAAAACTATCCATATGCTGTATCAGAGTGTATATATATATATATATATATGATATATATAAAATTATTTTAATATATAGAAATTTATATTATATATATATATATATACACACACATCTGATACAGACATATGATGGAGTATTATCCTGATCGGAGACAGTAAGATAGAAATGATTGGTTTTGGATATATATATATAATATCAGAGGGGAGGATCACTGCTCAGGAATCCAGACCTCAGTCATAAATGAGCAGCATCTCTCACTCTGGGGGACCCAACCCATCCATGTTGTACACATCTAGGTTACAGGAGTGCTCTCACCATGCTGTTTCACAGAGCATGCACCTCACAGGCAGCTACAGGCTCCCACTTCCGAGTCAGGCTGGGGGCAGGACTACAGCAGTGACTGACATTTCAGCTCTGCTCTTCCTAGCTGTGGTGTAAGAGGGACATTGGTGATGGAGGGGTTTTGATGGCAGAGCACAAGGCTACAGAGCTCTAAGGCCATGTTCATACGGCTTAAAAAGGGCCGTATTTCGGTCCGTAATTACGCGCCGGAGTGCGCAAATTACGGCTGGAATACGTCCCAGTCATTATGGTAATCCACAGTTCTCATACAGAACTATGGATTACGTCTCCTCTCCCTGCTCGGCGAATACGCCGAGGGGGGAGATAATTGACATGTGAATTACCAGCGGCGTATACGCGCTGCTAGTAATGATAGTCTACGGGCCGGCGAGGTGCAGGCCCCCCGCTCCCTTCCCCGCTCCCGCGGCGTAATTGCGGGGCGTAATTACGTCCCGCAGTTAAGCTGTGTGAACATAGACTAAAGGGTTAACGTTTGTAAATAAGAACCATAAACAAGCTCCTGTACTGCTGATAAGACCTAGCAGGCAGTGGAGTCACCATCTCAACCAGGGCTGCTAGAGCAGAGAGGTGGTTGGTAACCTAGGATAATTTCTGTAGACAAGCAGAAAATAATTTTTCTAACTCTGAAAAGAAGCAAAAATCAGAACAGGAATGTATTTGATAGTCTTTATTTACCTTTGCCTACATATTTAAAAGGTAAATCAATGAGATGGATTTACCCCATTAAAGGGGTTGTCTCACTACAAGGATTGCTGCTTTTTACGTTAAAGATCTTGCAAAAACAAGTCACTTTGCAATATGTGTCCATTATTCAGTGTCCTACTTATTCTGAGATTTCCCCTCTTGTATGGGCTGCATCAGCTCCTCAGGTTGCTATAGCTACAGACCTGTTTACTCTCTCATGATAGGCTGCCAGCACTGGTTGCTATAGCTACAGACCTGGCTTCTACGGCAGCCTAGTGGAAGCCAGTAAACACTCCCATGAATTCAAAGTGAAACCAAGAAAACAGGACGAGGTAAGATGAATCAATGTAGTGAGACAACCCCTTTAAGACCCTTACAGATATGTACTTATGTCTAACTCTAAATAGCAATTTCGGAAAATATTGAACATCTCATACCTGTAAATTAAAGAACCTACCAGAACGTTTTGTTATTGGTCACTTTTAAAGGAATTCATGAAAACGCAGGATCCGGGGAGAGGAAGTGACCCACAATAGATATTAGAGAACGTCATCCTAAAAAATTCTTTACTATAAAATAAAGTTTAAAAGCAACATCTGTTTCTCTATTACCCATCACAGGAGTGCAGTGAAATGAAGCCCACGGAGGGCCTACTATTTGTTCAGAAGATTGAATTTAGTGAATCTCACCCCTCTGGTTACTGGGATGAGTCACCTAAAGCTCATTTCTTATTTCCTTTCTAGTGCTCTGCTCTTTAGAGGAACCTAATCAAACGGACCACAGTATATTCATGAAAGGGATGCACACCGAGAGGTTTAGTGATGAATAAGACCAGAACAGTGGGGGAGAGCTCCAAATACTAATGTACTTGCTCATAGGTATGACTATCAGAACATCCTCCAACAAAGTGGAGACATTGGAGGATTAGAAGGGGGATTAGTTGCTGCTGCACAAACCCAGGTCAGCATTGTTCACTGCTCCAAATGTGCCTCAGATGAAAAAATAAATAAAAAAATACTATAACCTTAAAGGGGTTGTCTCACTACAAGGAATGCTTTTTATGTTAAAGATCTTGCAAAAACAAGTCACTTTGCAATATATGTCCATTAACAGTGTCCTACCTATTCCTAGATATCCCCTCTTGTATGGGCTGCAGCAGCTCCTCAGGTCACTATAGCTACAGACCGGTTTACTCTCTCATTATAGGCTGCCAGCACTGGTCGCTATAGCTACAGACCTGTTTACTCTCTCATGATAGGCTGCCAGTGCTGGTTGCTATAGCTACAGACCTGTTTGATCTAGCCTGATAGGCTGCCAGCATTGGTTGCTATAGCTACAGACCTGTTTGATCTCTCCTGATAGGCTGCCAGCGCTGATCACTATAGCTACAGACCTGGCTTCTACTACAGCCTAGTGGAAGCCAGTAAACATGTCCCTGAATTCAACGTGAAACTAGGACCGAGGTAAGATGAATCAGTGTAGTGAGACAACCCCTTTAAACTGGCCCTAGGAGCCAATTCACCTCATAGTGTCGCTTCGGCTCCCACATCGCTCCCACCACAGTAGCGTCACGTACGTGTCACCTGATGCCCCTCTCAGTTCCCAAAATATGGAAGAAAACCAGAAGGGACATCAGACGGTCACACCAGAAGTGGAAGCAATGCTGAAAAGCAAGTTACACCCTAAAAACTCTAACTTGGGGTTAGGGGTATGGTTAGTGTCAGGGATTGGGTTAGAGAGAACATAAAAAGTTTGGGTAACCCAAATTTTTTCGCAAGTTCAGTGGAGCCAGTATTGAACACAACTGGGATCTATTCGAGCAATATCTGCTCCTTGTCAGTTCTGAAAACATTAATACATGAAATTAAGTTTAAAGGGGTTGTGTCTCTACAAAAAATAGCTTTCAAAATGTAGGGAACACTAAATGAAGACGTTTTCCAAATATATTGCTTTGTTCATCTTTTTGTTACGTAGCTACAAATGATTTTATCACCTTCTGAGGACACTCAGGTTTCCAGTGACCGACCTGTGTACTCCTTCTACCCCCCTGCTGTTTGTTCTATCTGATAGCAGGGAGTGATATCACACAGGTCGCGGGTCCACAGTGTGAGAGCTTAGGTGTTATCTGATCTCTCAGACAACAGCCAGTAATTACTCGGTTTACATTAGCTCAGAAGCTTTTCTGGACCTCAGAGAAGGTAATTTATTTAATCTAGACTGATACAGAGAAGTCTGAATACACGGAGCTCACATGCTAATTACAGACAGCTTGATCAGGAAGTGACAGAGCAAAGCGGCATTATTTCATTCATGCATCCTATGAAACTTTAAGATGAGACAACCCCTTTAATGGTTATAGATGGGATACAAACACACAGACTAATATGGACTCCTACAAGAGGTAAATACAGATATCCCAGAGTATACACGATACACCACTATAAATCGAAAAACTTGTGGATTTCAAACTTAGCTTTTAATTAAATGTAACCGTGAATGTAACTGTGGTGGAAGGGGGCTTAAAAGGGCCAGTTGTGACAAAAGGGAAACAGGAAGGGATACCCTATAAATACTCTACTTGGCCTGATTACCCATAATTCCTAGCCCTGGGGTAATGGCTTCAAAAAGGGCATCCACATCCACAACCTAGCCCTTGCACACACTTACCCTATTTAAAAGGAAGTAATGTTCCAATAGGTTTAAATGCCCTATATACCTCTCTTCAGGGGACAGATATAGGGAAAAGTTGAAAAATAAGCTTCTTTAGATCTTCTGGGTTATACAGCAATGCAAGATTTTTGAAGGTATGATATCCACTCAATATTAAGAAGGCATCAAAAGCTATGTATGATGCAGGCTACATCAACTGAATAGCTGCCAAGAACATGAAGGTTACATAAAATCAGTGACAAAAATACTTCAATCTCACCGGTAGATTCAGGAGAATTATTGATCTATATAGCTCAAACCCCCAAAAGGTCACTTCAATGCATAAGTGTACAATGGAAACCAGTGTATATCCAATTAATAGCACAAAAATACTGGTTTAAGTAGCAAAACTGATTTATGGCAATTAAAGGGGTTGTCTCACTACGAGGATTGCTTTTTATGTTAAAGATCTTGCAAAAACAAGTCACTTTGCAATATATGTCCATTAAGAGTGTCCTACCTATTCATAGATATCCCCTCTTGTATGGGCTGCATTAGCTCCTCAGGTCGCTACAGCCCTGTTCAGTCTCTCCTGATAGGCTGCCAGAACTGGTTGCTATAGCTACAGACCTGGCTTCTACTGCAGCCTAGGGGAAGCCAGTAAACACGCCCCTGAAATCAAAATGAAACCAGGACTGAGGTAAGATGAGTCAATTTAGTGAGACAACCCCTTTAAAGTGAATCGCAAAACATAAGTGGGTTAGTATCAGTAGTGGATCCATTTAAGTAATTATCCTCCAGTTCCTACAATGACTCCTTACAACAAGCTCAAGATAAGGCATCGTATCACTTTATCACTGTCCCACTCGAACCTGGTGATTGTCATAAGTTGTCCTCCCCATCGACGGTAGTAGCATCCATAGAGATTACAATCATCAATAGTAGCGTCCATAGAGATTAAGGTAACGCGGCATGTTCTCCGATTAATTTGGAGAGCGATCCTCACTGTCTGTGCACGCAGGCATGTAGTGGGGCACGCTTAATAAGCAGGCGCCACCTTAATCATGGCGCCCATATTTTCTTCTGTTTATGGCTACACTGGATTTTAATTTTTTTTTGGGGTTTTTAATAAAGCAACGTGTTTTACATACATTTCAAGGTACACGTGGGTGCTGGAATTAATGGCCTTCATATTGGATTAGCCAAGGGTTTGCTTCAGACCCTGTTCTGGGCAACCACCAGCTGACCTCCATTAACCGATTGGTGAGCCGACTGTAACCTACTTCATGATTGGTGCAGGCCCAATCTCTGGGACCCCTACAAATCCATAAAATGAGGGTGCTGCATCTGCACTTCTGCCCTTTCAAGGTTTTTGCTTGACTAGCAGCGCTCCCAGACTATGTAGGAAACTGCAGCCGACCCAGTTAATAGAGCTGTACTGCACAGAGGGAGGCTGGGCGAAGGTGTGCACAAAAAGCCTGAAGACACCACAGTGCTGAATCGTCACTATAGCCTCTACATTCTCAGGAGGGTGCCCCTGAGGTCTGACTATCAGAACCATAAGGCTCTGTCTACACTGCACAGAAAAACGTCAGTTTTTTCAGCATTTTTTGTTTTCTAAAAACGCTGGAAAAACAACTGAAACACTCCCATAAATTCAATTTTAAAAACCTCCTCTGTCTACACTGACTTTTCTGCTTTTTTTTTTTTTCTGGTCTCTTTTTCAAAAAGTTCTAAAAAAAAACCCCGAGCCGGGCAAAAATTTTTCTGCAGGATCTATGGAAAGCCCCCACGTTTTTTGCCGCATTTTTTTTAATGAAACCCCCAGGAGACCCAAGTTCCACCATAGTGGGGGAACAAAGGTTATACCTTATCAAAATTTGCAACAAGGTCTGATGTGTCCTTGTTGTACCTTTTGTAATAAAAGATCATGCTTTTGGGCGAACAATTTTGCGCAAATTATAATTTTTTTGTAAAAATAAAGTTTTTTTAATTTTTTTTTTTTACAAAAAATTTTCAAAATAATTTTTTTTTTTTTTTTAAAAGGTTTTAAAGGGGGCCAAAATCTTTTTTTTTTAAAAATTTTGGGCTAAGTTTTTTGCTCCGACGCTAAAACAACGTATTTTTGGCGACAAATGTGAGATAACCTTATTAGCCCCAGAATCCGTAAAAATACGGATTTTAGCACCAAATCCATTAAAAAAAATGGACTTTAGGGCCAAAATCCATAAAAAAACGCATTTTTGGCGACAAACGCGATATAACTTTATTAGCTTAATTGTTTAATTGAGCCTCGGTCTCAATTTTGAACTGTTTAAAAGCCCTGTTATCTTCCTGTTTTATGTCCTGGGAAGCAGGGTAGAGCCCCTCGAAACCGCGGCTTCCCTTTTTTTATATTTACTTTAATAAACCATTTGATGCTTAAGTTGGCTTTTTTTTTAAATTTTTTTTGCCCCTGAAACCCCCACGGGAAACCCTAATTTCACTCGTGCAACGAGTGTTCTTCTTTCCTACAAGATGACTTACAAGAGGACATATAAATGCAATGAGGTGCTTTATATCCCCTCTTGAAGGGCGGAGTTACATCCAATGACAATTTATGCATACATTAAAAAACAGACTCGAAGACAAGCAAAAACGACGTGTAAAAAATGTGCCAAAAAACACGGAAAAAAAACGGCCATTTTCAGCTGCTTTTGGCAGGCAGTGGACAGAAAACTCAGTTTCATGAACATTTTTAGTAATTCGTTTTCAGGTCATTTTTTTGCCACTTCAGGGAACCACCCAAAGGGTGACAAACCCACTTAATGCCATCACTTTATTGAAATAAATCCTAAAAATTAACCAGGTGCTTTCTGGGGCTGGGAACAGTCTTATGGGGGGCATTCAGACAACTGGTGTAACTGCATTCATAAAGTTTGCACCCATTGTCTTATGATTGGCTCTAAGAACAGATTTTATACCTTCAATTATTCCCACTTAGTGTAAGGACACAAGATGCGGTCGCGTTTGAAATGTGTTATGTTGTATAAAATGGTGCAGTTAATAGTAAAACAGCCGACATCTAAAACGCTTATGTTGCCATTTGCAAATATGGTCATCTGGTAAATCTATGGCTTTTGAGTAGTTGCAGGAATTTTCCCACCACATATTCCTCACCTACCCACAGGACCGGTGATAAATGTCTGATTGATCGCTACAACCGCAGCCTCGAGAGCCCACTCCTCCTCACTGTGCAGCATGGAAGTCTTTGAACAGAGCATTGGCTGGACATGCGCACTGCTGCTCCTTTCAAAATCAATGAGACTGACAAGGAAAGCCCAGCGCTGTCCAATGATTTCTTCGTCACTCCCATAGCCTTTGAAAGGAGCAGCAGTGCGCATGTTCGGTCAATGCTCTGTTCAAAGACTGCTGCAGGAGCACATAAAGGAGGACCAAGGACCCCATTTTAGCACTTAGTGGGACCCCCATTGATCAGATATTACCCATCTTGTTTATAGGTAACAGGTTTATGAGGTGTAAAACCCTGTATTACTTCTACAAGACCAATGAGCCACAGAACACAGTACTGGACCGCACACGGTTCAGGTAACTCGTTAACATTGTGGTCAAGATCCTGGAAAATTAAGTGTCCAATACAGGAACATGGGCAAGAAATCCTGAACAACCACCATGCTGCGGATATAAACCGCAATGCAGCCGCATCGTGTCCCCTCACCCTTATGGAGGCTGTTTGAGAAGTCTTACCTTGCGCTTGATATCTGTAAACTGGGAAAACATTAGGGACCAGTAAAACGCCAGCTCCTGAATATAATAATAGTACACACCCAACGTGAGCGGCTGTTTAGGAAATGAACAGAAGAAGCGTTAGATGCACTGAAGATTTTAGTTCTATAGAGACCAATCATAAATCACACAGGAGATCGGAAATACAAAATCTTCATATGTGGTCTTCTAATTTGAACATATCGCTAGAATATTATAACAGGATCATTAAATATACTATCCTTTGCTGGAGCAATAAAGCTTATGCTGGTTACATTGTCCGCAAAATCCAAACTGATCTCACTAAAACATAACGGGCCTTATGTATGAAAACGGTCCAGCAGTAAGACGGTCTGTTGCCCATAGCAACCAATCAAAGCTCAGCTCTCATTTCATATAGTGCTCTGGAAAAATAAAAGCTGAGCACCGATTGGTTGCTATGGGCAACACAGAGTCTTTCTGCTAAACCGATTTCATACATAAGGTCCAATGGGTCCAGCATGGCTCCATTTATTTCTCCAAAGGAAATATTTTACCAGCCTACAACATCCTAATATCCTTGTTTTGGAAAGCAACAAACAGCAAAAGTGAACAGAGCCTTACAGCAGTTTCAGCCTTACCAAGCACACGCTTTCCTCCGCATTTCTCACCATTATCAGGATCTAAACTTGATCTTTCTTATAGAGGACATCCTAACTGACACCCAGAGGCTAAAAAGCAAGCTTCACAGCGGAGAGGTGTGTACAATGCAGTCTAGACAATCCTCTGTGAGCTCACCTGCCTCCTATTGACGTTTATTCATTTACATAGCACCATTCTATTACACAATGTGGACAGAGATGGGCATCACTCACATTGCTCACTGTCCGCTTTGGGGCTCACAGTCTAACTTACAATTTAAGCCTATCAGTATGTTTTTGGGGTTTTTTTTGGTTTGGAGTGTGGGGAGAGCGCGCACATTGATTGCAGATGTTGTTCTTGGTGGTGCAAACCACTGAGCCACTGTATAACCATGACATAAAGCTAAATAAAGAAGTCGAAGGGTATGTTCACACGGCTTATTTTGGGGCGCATTTCACCACGTATTTTGCGGCGTACTGTGCGTAACACGCGGGGAAATGCGCCCCATAATTACGGTCATCCATAGTTCTCAGAGAACTATGGATTACGCCTCCTCTCCCCGCTCGTACAAGACGATCATATTGTATGCGCGGGGAGGCAAGTGACATGTGAATTACTTGTGGCGATTACGCGCTGCGAGTAACGCGTGTCTATGAGGGCGGCGGGCTGCCGCCCCCCCTCCCCCACTCTCCCCTCGGGAGTACGCGCTATTCAGTGCGACTCCCAAATCACCCGGCGTATTGTGGCACATACTGTATGTGTCGTAATTACGCCGTGTGAACATAACCTAAAAACTTTCAATAACTTTTTCTAAAGAGGACTGTCCAGACTGGATACAACTGCAGCAGAAACTCAGCTGTTAGCAGTATTAAGCCTGGTTCCATTTGGAGCCTTCGTTACAGATGCCCTAAAAAAAAATTACGTAAAAATAGCGCAGCGTGCAGCCACCACCATGATGGAAACTGACGGTGCTGCTGGGGGTCATCACGTAACGGATCCGACGCTGCTTCTGGGGCACAGGAATTTCAGGAACTGGATGTAAAAATAAGACTGTTCTCCTTACTTACAGCTTAAATGATGACAACGTAATTAAACGTGGAACACTATAGTTATTTTATTATTTTCTTTTTTTAAATTGTTGACCTAGGAAGAAGAGTAGCAAACGTCCAAGGACATCACAGTTCTGTGCAAACTGTAGGAGGGACGGTAAGGCAGAGCAGGCTGCTACTGTGTAACCATGCTATTAGTGCAACCCGCAGCAGTAGGATATGGCTCCGACAATGCTCCACTGTAATAACTAGGGCTGCAAGAAGGAGTAAGAAAGTGGAAACGAGTGGTGTTTCATGTTCAGTATTACTAAAGCAACCTCCTAACCAGTCAGTTTTCGCTATGGCCGAGAACAGTTTGCGTTGTTGAAGACCTGACTGTCAAAAGAAGGTGCAGCATCTGTACCTGATAGGGGTAGTTGTACCAGCACTGTCGTGTATCCCAAAACCAAGGCGCCTGCAGAGGAGAGGAGAAAAAAAAAACAAAACAAAATTATAAAGTCCATTTTCAATCCACAAAGACAACAGTACAAAGTGACTTCTCAAGGGTGCCTCTCTGAAAAGGCTCCGACACTTTTCTGTTTGTATACAGGAGGTGCCTTGTCCGTTTACACAAAACTATATGTACACATATACGCGCGCACACCCCAGGTCAAAAGTTCTAAAACACCTATTTTTCCAGTTACTTGTCACATTAACCCAGTTTCAGTGCTGCACAAATGGAATGGTTCAAGGGTTCAATAGTAAGCTAGAAACATAAAAATAATCTGAATTATTAACCTTAAATGCAATAATAGTCCAATTCTGATTTTAAGCAAAGAGCTTTTTTTCAGGAAAGAAGTCAAGGAGCGCTGAAAGCAAATTATGGTTTGAAAATCGGATGCAAACTAGTCCTACAGGTGTCTCAACACTTGGAGATTATTTTCAAACCTTTATTTCTATTTAATCAGTGTTGGGACAGACTGCTTTAGCACACTGTCTAGGGCAGGATTTGGACAGCGTTGCTCTTCAGGATAAAGCTCATTGTCTTATGATAGCAAAATCAATTACAAAAAGACAGGAAAATTCTAAACGTGAGGCCACAAGGCAATGACCTAATACTGGTCGGTTTCTGATCAATAACCAGACCTGCATTTTATCTACTGTCAATGGTTTTGGGGGGGATGGTTCTGTCCATGATTGGCAAATTTGGCTGTTCCACCTAAACATTAAATAGCATAGCTTCTACCCGAAAACCAGGGGGAGTGGAAGATTGTGTACTTTACAAGTGCTAGCAGTGCGAAAATCCACCCAGTAAAAAACTGCAGTGTGGACTACTGGGTGGATTTTCTATTAAAGGGGTTGTCTCGCTACAATGAGTGGGTTTTAATTTATAGATCTTTAAAAAACAAGCAGCTTTGCAATATTGTTCATTACAAATTTCCCTGATTTTGAGCTAGCCCTGTTAGTATTACTACACGCTCCTCAAATTCTATAGTAGCTACCCGTTTATCCTTTCTTACTGGGTGTCAGTTTTGAATGACCTCACCCCGAAGACAGGTGGGGCAGAGAGCCCCTCCCGCACAGAATGCTTCTGTAGTGGAAAGGGGGGGGAGGGAGGACTTGGGCGTTTGCCTGGATTAACCCTGTGTTGCCTGCTTTTCCCCCCGCTCTCTACACAAAAATGTGACAGCAGTGACCCGTCGTTCTTAAACTGATATGTCTTTTGGGAAATGGACTATACAATGCTATACGACAGATTGAAATTTTTGCCTCCTGTATTAGTGAGACATCCTGAGTATTAACACTGCCATTGTTGTTGCTGGAGAAAGTGGAGATTGTAAGCTAAGCATGGGATATATGAACACAGGCATCCCCTCTGCCTATAGCACACGCTTAATATTTCCTCTTACACTCCTAGATCAGCCCTCTCCCGTAACAGACCTAGCAGGCACACACATGAAACTCGAGAGCAAACGGGCCCCCCCCCCCCTGTATAGAAGTACTAGCTGCCTGTGTGCTGATGGGAGGGGGAGAGGGAGCAGAACAACAGACCAAGAACACTCCCCAGTTTAACTTACCAGGGACAAATGAAGGCTGAAGTCGTAATGAACAATCCCTTTAAAGTCAATGGTGATGGCTGACAGTGTTTTCAAATCAGAAACCAGTCCGAAAAACTGGCTGAAAATCCTTGCAGTGTGGACGAACCCTTAGAAGTGTAGGTCTGCCCTACAGGTAAATTGCCATGAAAACTAAGGTGGCAGACAGTGCAGTTTCCTACAAAACCAAATGATACTTGGAACCTGGAGGAAACTGACAGGAAGAGGTCTGGCAGACCAAAGACCACTACCAAATCAGATGAGATGCCAATCGCAGAAGCTTTTGATTCTGTCAAGCTCAAAACCTTAGAGCACAGCTTAATGTAGCAAACAGTAGAGAGTTTCCCATTTCATCAGTGAAGAGAAGACACCTGCAGAACTGGAGGTTGAGTATTAGTAAGAAAGCCGCTGCTAAGATGGCAGAATGTAAAAAAAAGACCTGTCTGGGCCAAGCAGCACCTCCCGTGGAAGAAGGTCTTATGGACTAAGGAGCCAAAATGTGGCATCTTTGATACATCACGCAGGGCGTTTGTACACTGTCAAGTAGATGAAGGACGGGTCCTCACTATGTGACATCAACAAACACGGAGGAGGAAGCCTGATGGCCTGAGGCTCTTATGTTGGATCCACAGTTGGCAACCTACACAGGGTAACTGGCACACTGGACAAAAAGGGCTACCAAAGCAGTTTGATATGCCATGCAATATCCTCTGGTGTACCCTTAGTTGGTCAGTAGCTCACTGCACAGCAAGACAGTGACCCAAAATATACTTCTAAGTCATGTCAGAACCTAAAAAGTCAAGAAGGGGCCGGTAGTCTCCAAAGAATGGAATGGTCTCCATACTTCGGGTATGTTCACACAACGTCTTTGTGTGTGAACATATGCTTTTCTGACGCGTGTCCGGGTCTGTCTGAACAATTGACATGCAATTCTTGGACCCATTAGATGTGATGCAAACACGCAGCAGCGATCACTCATGTGAACTCCGCTGCGTGTTTCTCATTGCCGACAGTGTTAAACTCGCTGCTCATTGTTAGATGCGTGTCTGGGTCCGTTCAGAGAGACCAAGACACGCATCAGAAAAGCCTATGTTCACACGGACATAAAACGCCATGTGACATTCCCTTACACCACATTGAGCTGGTTTAGGAGGAACTGGATAGAAGTGTGAAAACAAAGCAGCCACCAAGTGCAGCACATTTTTGGGAACTTCTGCAGCAATATCTGAATGAAACTGTAGAAAGGCGGACTTTGTTGTATGGAGCGGCTCAATTAGGTAAAGGTGTCGACTGAAGAGCCAAAAATTTATACTAAAAAAGGTGTTGAAACACTTCAAACATTATTTTTATTCATCTTAACTTATTTTCCTCATTTCAAAGCCCATTTTAAAAGACATTAAACTGTAAACATCCACAAAAACTGTAAAAATTGAGGTGTTCTACAACTTTTGACCGGTAGCGCATGTAACACAACTGAGCACATATTATACACAACAGGTCATGTCCTCCATCTGGCACCTTAACATTTCCAAAATGAAGAGGAGTCGGAACCAAATTTTGCCGCTCATTTCAATATGGAAGCTCACACATTTTAGTTTTGATATCATCTGGAACAAGAGAGCCGCTTTCAGATTGTATATGAATAAGTTAAAGTGGCTTTTCTTCCTGAATTAAAGGAGTTGTCCAGTTCATACCCAAATTAAAGGGGTAGTCTCACTACAAGGATTGCTTTTTATGTTAAAGATCTTGCAAAAACAAGTCACTTTGCAATATGTGTCCATTAACAGTGTCATACTTATTCTGAGATATCCCCTCTTGTATGGGCTGCATCAGCTCCTCAGGTCGCTATAGCTACAGACTGTTTGATCCATCCTGATAGGCTGCCAGCACTGGTTGCTATAGCTACAGATTCTAGTGCAGCCTAGTAGATGCCAGTAAACCCGCCCCTGAATTCAAAATAAAAAAAACCAAGAAAACAGGACTGAGGTAAGATGAATCAGTGTAGTGATACAACCCCTTAAAGTATTCTGCTACCACAGTCTAATGAAATTAAAAGCCCCTGGTATATTCCTTCATCTGCTCCAACGATTGGCCTTCTGCTAACCTTTATGCTCTTCTGAATGGCTCTTCACCGCGGCAACCACCGACGGGCTGCAGGGCTCGTGTGCCTCTGTCTATATCACCATTCGGGGCGGTTGGCTTCCGAACTGTGATAGAACCAGAGGCACGTGACCGCTGCAGCAGTGATGTCCCATTCAGAAGAGAACATAGGTAAGCAGGCAACCACTGGAATGGAGGATCAAAGGAAGGGACGTAAAGGTTTGTTATTGCTTCCTTTCTTTGGTTGGGATGGGGGAGAATATACTTTTTTTTTTTTTTTCTGGGCTTCCCTATTATATTTAGTTTTGCTATGAACTGAACAACCTCTTTAAAAGGGTTTTACCACGATCGAAAGGCGTATTGCTAGGATTTGCCATCATTGTCTGATAGGAGCAGGTCCCACCTCTGGGACCCGCACCCATCTCTGGAGTTGGCCCCTAAAGTCATAGAGCAGACTAGAGAGTCACGCTTGCTGCTCCGCTGTCCTCAGAACTCCCTTAGAACAGAATGGAGAGTAATTGCGCGGCCGACTCTCGAGTCTGCGCTGTGACTTTCGGGGGCCTGTTCCCAAGATAGATGCGGGCCCCAGAGGTGTGACCCCGCACCTATCAGACAATGATGGCATATCCTAGAGAGATGCCATCGCTTTCTATCAATGTAAAACTCCTTTAAAGAAAACCTGTCACATAGATTATGCCCCCCTTGTTGAGGGCAGCACAAGCCAGTGTCAGACCTGCTGTTTCCAGCGCTGTGTCCCTTATTCTGTAAGATGCTGCAGTTTGAGCATTTAGTGCTCAAATCTGCAGTTTTTAGCCAGAAAAGAGTCAAAGAGTCAGTTTATTTCAAACCCGCCCATCTAAGGCTTGCCCCGCCCACCTCAACTGATAAACCTATTACTTTGAATAGGTAGAGGTGGGCAGGGCTAGCCTTTGGTGGGCGGGGCCAACACCTACTCATGAGTAAGATTTAAGGGGTAAATGCTCTAAAACTGCTGCATCTTACAGAATAAGTGCTGGAAACAGTAGGTCTGACACTAGCTTGTGCTGCCTTCAGCAAGGGGGCCCAATTTATGTGACAGGTTCCCTTTAAGTCTTTGCTGGCAGAGTCCCCTGACAATAACTAGATCCCACGGTGCCTTGCTGCATGCAAGCTTAGCAATTAACTGTAACCGGTGTGGGTAGTGTTTGATTCCCCAAAGTGCCCCCCACTAGGGAATGTCACGTGACATTCTTTAGCCTGAGACATGTTACATAGCGCCATTCTGCCCTGGCCAACAGAGGCGGCCTTTAGCTGGGGGCCCCTGCATTTAGAAACCCATAATTGGTTCAGCTATTTGAAAGTGCCTTTTCTTAAAGTCAGACAACGCCCCTTTACATTCCTGCTTATTTCAATCATAGAGGGTGGCATGTATGATATTTTGCATTTACACATCAAATTTCATGCGCATAATAAAGTAAGAATGCACCTGATTTATAAACCTGTTCTACAGTGGTTAATGCTATCTAGCGCTAGTACGACATTTCTGGCTCTGTTAAACCACTTTGAAAGTGCTCTACCTGTTCCAGCTGTAATGTGCCTAGAAATGCCTTTAAATCTATAGCTTTGCTATGGTTCTAGCGTGCACCGCCTCCCGCACGCCCTCGAAAATCAGGCGCATTACAAAGTGCTACGTAATGTGCCCGAGAATGCCGTGCGGGAGGTTTAAAAATGTATGAACGGGGCTGCACCTGATATCGGTCTGAAAAGACGGCGGATATCTGGCGCAGCCCCGTTCATACATGCCGCCCCTAATGTATACATATTGTTGTGCGTTGCCCGTAACTCTTTACACCCATGAGTGGGTACGTGAACGGTTAATGGTCAGTGGTGCAGACATGTGGCATAACACTCAATATACCGCTAATGTTTAATTAGCAGACGGGAAGCATCTGCACTTTGTACTTGGCAAGGGTAGGTGCACCGAAAAAAATACTGCACATCTCTTCCAGCGCGGAGGATACTCTGCCAGGCAAAGGATTACACATTGTTTAGCTTATTCTATGAAACCAAGGAAAAGTTGCCAGTTTCCATTCACTGTTAAAACACGGCCTACGTTTGTGAACACAGCGCGGATATCACGGAGCTGGTGACAGCCGACACAGTCAGACTTGGCAGCCATCTTCTGCCTGTTTACTGTATAATCCCAGTTCTCGGAGCCGCTCATGTGCATGCAGACTACTTACCATCCACAGGAACCATACTCCATAGGAAAAGATATATAGGTAAAATATAAACCTCCACCTAGAACGAGAAGAACACAGTATGGTCATTCCACTGGGAAAATGCTCTGGACACTTTGCATTCAGAACCGTTTACAGGTCTACTAGTCGTTAAAAGGGTTTTCTCACGATGCAGTATTACAGAGCCACAGGCAGCTTTAGACTCTCACTTCCTGGTTAGGATGTGGGTGGTTCTATAGCAGTGATTGGCATATCAGATCTCTTAGTCCTAGCTATTCCTGTAAGGCTTTGTTCACATGGCTTATTCACACCGTAATTGCGGGACGGATTTCGCCCGCAAATACGCCGTGTGCTCCGGAGTGGGGGCGGGGCGTGGGGACGGGGGTGTCAGCTCGCCGGCCCCATAGACATTCATTATCCACGGCGCGTATACCGCCAGGGTAATTGACATGTCACGGAATCCATAGTTCTCTAGGAGAACTGTGGATTACCGTAATGACTGGGACGGATTTCAGCTGTATTTCACGCAGTATGACGCAAAATACGGAACTAAATCCGTCCCAAAATAAGCCGCGTGAACATAGCCTTAGGGTGACATGACTGCAGGAAATGTATAAAATGTAGTACACAAAGTTGCAGAGCTCTAAAAGGGTGAAAGCTTGTCATTTAGTTAGGTAATAATAGAAATAAGACTCCGCAGGGAGTGACTCGCCATGGTCAAACGGCAAATTGTAGCGCAATCAGATAAGAGACCGAAAACACAGGTTTCTCTAGGCTACCGACCACCTTCATTGCCTTCACTGTCTGATCAAAACAAATTCAAAACAGCAATGTATTTGGGAATCATTATTTAACCTTTCACTACAGGTTAAAAGTGAAATCACTATGGTGAGAAATCCTTTTTAATGCATTTTAGGGACTATATAGAGATTTCTACAATTTAACGCATGTAAAATTTGTACCAACGAGCTTGGAATACCTAAGGGTTGTGTTGATTAGTTAAAGAGGTTCTCACTACAAAAGATCATAGTTTAAAATATGGGGACCCTAAATGTAAGTAACTTTGCAAAAGGATAACATTATCCAAATGGTATGGTTTAACAGAATTAGTGGCTGCATAGTAGATTTGCGAGTACCCTGGTCGGGTTGCCGCAGCTTCTGTCATTGGTGGACGGATCTGCAGCATTATAAGTTTGTCCTGGATTCACGGGACCATGCATTCTAGCGCATGCGCAGTTTCTCTATGTCCCGTTTGTTCTTTTAGCAATTCCTCGCGTAGTAGTAGCCAGAAACTGATTGACCCTTTTATTTCATATATAAAAATAAAACACATTAAAACCTTTATACAATCAGATCTTTTCCTACATTTCCATTTATGGCAATATCCAGGGCTGTGGAGTCGGCAAGCCGAAGCCCCGACTCCTCAATTTCCCAAACCCCCGACTCCCTGATAACTTTACTGTAGTAAAATGGTCCCATCAGACTGTTTATTACCTTATGATACAATAATCAAACTATTTAGGTAGAACAGACATGACAAGCAAAAGGGTAACAATGTTTTGATCTTTTGAACACTTGTGGGTAGAGTTGATAAAAAAGCTGTATTTGTATCCAAGTCCGGTCTGCACCAACATTGGCAATGTGTAGAAGAGACCTGGGATCAGATTTTGGTCAAGATGTGATTGAATCTGATCCAGAGCCCAGAAGGATTCAGCCAGTATTGAAAACCAAAAGGTGGATTCACCAAATACTAACAAAGTAATAAAACATTTTGATTTTTAGGAGCCAAAACAAGTTATAGAAAATTTGCAGAATTTAAGCAGATGCTAAATACTTGCAAGTCACATTTATGTATAAGATAGGTAAGATGACTGTATATAAAATTACAGTAGCCTCATGTACAAAGCTGTAGTGGATGGTGAGATATGGACCCTGAAAGTCACAAGTTCAAAACATTGTTACCATTTTGCTTGTCAGTGTAAAATATATTTATTGGATACGAATTTAGGACACAAAAAATTTTAAATATGCAAAAACACTGCAGGAACATTTGTGGAGTCTCTGAATTTGTACTGAGAAACAGTGTTGCCTCCATCATATCCGGCATACATGACCTCACATCTGATCTCATTATTTCCAGGCTAGAGAACGGCCTCTCTACACTAACTTGGGTTTGTGGCACAGCGGTGACCACAGGGGCAACATCTCCAACAATGTCAGGGTATAAAGGAATGGCCTCAGCCACAGTCAGTTTTGATGAATGGTTAAACTTTTCTACGTCTTTGAAAACAGGTGAAAAATTTTGATGAAATCCGTTTGCCATGGGAGCAAAGTCTTTTCCCCTGGGGCAGCGCTTTGCCAGTTCCATGTCATCAATTACACTCCTCATGTGATGAGGCTGAAAATATGGGAGCAGCAGCACTGGCCGGACCCAATTCCTCTTGCTCTTTGCTCTGCATCGAACTAACTGGACCAGCTTATTATATATTTTGGGAGTCTGTCCATTTTATGATGACTCCGACTCCACGACTCCGACTCCACAGCCCTGTTCTCTACACAATATTTCAATGCAGATGCTTCGTGGAGTGCAAAGAGGCAATTTCGAATCTCCACACACCTATATAGGTGCTCTCCCTAAGGAGAGATCTTCCCTTTCTGAGCCACTCATTGCCTCCCACTCAGCCAAGCCAGCATCGCTCTGCTCTGTACTGACAAGGGGCAAACACCCCGACACGGCTGTCTACAGATGGGTGATGCTGGCTTGGCTAGATATCCCTTCTTGCTTGCCAAAAACCCAGTGGGTCAAAAGCAAATTGAGAATTTGTTACATCCAAAAGAGGGTGCTAGAGCTTTTCAGCTCCTTTCCCATAATGCCTTGTGATATGCAGATGCTTCGTGGAGTGCAATTTCGAATCTCCACACACCTATATAGGTGCTCTCCCTATGGAGAGATCTTCCCTTTCTGAACAAATGTATATGTACAGACATATATACGAGATGACATGTACACACCCATATATATACCTTATGGAGGCTGGGTACATTTGATGGCGAGCTTTCGAGAGTACTAGCTCTCTTCTTCAGACATGGTGTTGTACTTCTTATACACAAGACAGGGATCTTCAAAAGGATCTTAAAATCTTTAAAAGTAATGAAATGCAATAAAAGCAGAAGAGTTCTTTAGAACAGGTGACAGATAAATCTGGAAACTTGTGAGGTGTGATGGGAGGATCATTAAGCTTGCTGTTATCTGTTTGCTATCAGGTGGTGATTTGTGGCCCTTATAGTTCATACATAGTGTGACATGAAGTTAGTATGGATGTTAAGCCCATATTGGCATTTTTTGCGTAATGCAAGTTTCCAGATTGTTGATTTCTGACCTGATGTAAAGGACTTCTGTGCTTATATTGCATTTTATTTTTTTAAATATTTTAAGATCCTCTGAAGATCCCTGTCTTATGTGTAAAAAAAAAAAAAAAAGTCTGAATTTTCAGTCTCTCGTATATGTATATTCAGTCTCTATGTCGGACTACGAGAGCTAGTACCCTCAAAAGCTTAGCATCAAATGTACTCAGACTCTAAAAGGTATTGCCCGAATTCTTTGCCCTTCTAGATCATTTGTAATAAGATATCAAATACGCCAGTAATTGTGGATTATAAACGAGAGAACATGGAGCAAAAGAATCAAGTCAGAAAAGTGGAGCAGCAGCAATCAGGATGCGGGAATCCTGATCATTCACACAGGAGCAGATCACTAAAGGATTGCACTTGGCTTACAGGAGCTTAAAGGACTTGTTAACACTTCACTTTCCACCTCCAAGGATTGCCTGTGGCGCCTGCGAGTAAGATTGTCATCAGTCCCCCAGCAGGGCTGTGGAGTGGTTATAAAATGGACCGACTCCCAAAATATATTGGTCCAGTTAGTTCACTGCAGTGCCAAGAGCAAGAGGAATTGGGTCCGGCCAGTGCTACTGCTCCCATATCTTCAGCCTCATCACATGAGTTTAATTATGAAAAGTATTTGGATGAAGAAAAAGTTGTATTCGTACCCAAATGAGTCGACCAGTATTCACCAACGTGTAGAAGAGACCTGGGATCAGATTTTGGTCAAGACATGCTTGAATCTGATCCAGAGCCCAGAAACATTTAAACAGTATTGAAAGCCAAAAGTAGATTTACAGAATACTAACAAATAATAAAAATGTAATATTTTGATTTTTTGGCGCAAAACAGTAAAAATGCAGTTGCAGGACAAGAATCTGCAAATAGTTACAAGTCAACTTTACATAAAAGATAGTGAAGATGGAGTTTAGGAGAGCAGGATCTCTCCCTCCAGTGCACACACAGATATGATCATGTAGGACTCAGGATAGCGCAAACATGTGAGGGCATGTCCTGAAAGTGAAATACGCCCTGATTGCGAGAAAACTTGCTACCCTATTTCAATGTTAGTGCAATTGCTGAAAGACTGCTAAACACTAGGTGATAAACCTTTTAAGTGAAATGTGATAAACAGCCGGATGTTACCACTTTACTACAGTGAAGTTATCACTTAAACATGCGCCGTGTATGAGGGAGTCGGAGTCAGGAGTCGGAGGTTTGGGAAATTGAGGAAATCGGACTTTGACTCACCGACTCCACAGCTCTGGTCCAGAGACTGGATTACATAGCCTGGGCGGACGTTTGGAGAGCAGAGATCCTCTCCCTCCCAGTGCTCACACAGAATGAATCATGTAAGGACTCAGGAGTGAGCGCAAAACAGTGTGAGGGCATGTCTCAGAGTGAAGATACGCCCTGATTGGAGAAGAAACCGCCCCTCTATTTCAGAATGTTAAGCTGCAAAATTGCTGAGAAGCCTGCTAAACACTGAGGTGAGAAAACCCCTTTAAGTAGAAATGTTACTACTTGGCAAGAATGAAATACAAATGATCACAGCCACACCTAGACCTGATAAAATGTGCGCCACGCCTAGCAATTCTCACAATGCAAGCGGGGGGGAGGGGGGGGTGGAAAGACGGACAGAAGGGGATTCTAAATCTTGGCCAGGTGACTACATAGTTTGTAAGGCCAAAAAAGACAGATGTCCATCCAGTTCAGCCTGTTGTGCTAAAGTGTTGATCCAGAGGAAGGCAAAAACCTGATGAGGCAGGAGCCGATTGTAGAGAAACATTTCATCCCGACTCCAATCTGGCAATCAGAATAATCCCTGGATCAACGAACCCTCTCCAGAATCCTGGTTCCTATAACTTGTTATATTAATACGCTCCAGAAATGCATCCAAGCCCTTCTTGAATTCTGTTAGTGAATTCATCATGACAATTTCCTCTGGTCCTTAAGGGGTTAAAACAGAAGCTAGGACACCAGTGTGAACCGCGAGTCCTGGCTACTTAGTAGGAATTGCTTCTCTTATACCTAGAAAGAGTGCGATTACCGCTCCAGTCTCTCCACAGAGGTGGGTTAGAAGCCAAACACACAGAACAGATGATGGTTACTTACATGCTACTTAGTGAATTCTCAATGACCATTTCCTCTGGCAGAGAGTTCCACAGTCTCACCGCTCTAACAGTAAAGAATCCCTTTCTATGTTTATGTAGAAACTTTCTTTCCTCGTAGAGGATGCCCCCTTGTTCTAGATACAGCCCTGTGTATAAATAAATCTTGGGAGAGATCTCTATATTGATATATAAATATTTAAACCTATTTATTATGTCCCTCTGAAGCAGTATTTTCTCTAAGCTAAATAACTCTAATCTAGATAATCTTTCTGGGTACTGTAGTCCACCCAGTCCTTTTATTATTTTTGTTTCCCCAAGGTTTTTTTGTATTTTTAATTTTATAGTATTAGCACCAGCTCATTCCTCAGGGCCCCTCAGAGATCAGACATGTATCACCCATCATGTAAATAAAGGCCTTTTTAAGCTACACAAATAAAATACAAAAATGCATACTCCCCTTTCCGGTGGTTTCCCCCAGCCTCAGTTTACACCAGGCTGCTGACTGACTGCAGCCATCATGCGCCGTTCACCGCATCCAGATGACACTACAAAAATGCTGGTCCATGCCCTTGTCATCTCCCGCCTAGACTACTGCAACATCCTTCTCAGTGGCCTCCCAGCTAGCACCCTCGCTCCCCTCCAATCCATCCTAACTCTGTGCCCGTCTTATCCACTCTCTCTCCTCTCTCAGCCCCCCTCTGCCAATCCCTTCACTGGCTTCCCATTGCTCATTCATTTCAAGCTACCTACAAGGCTCTCCATGACCTCTCCCCTCCATACATCTCTGCCCTAATTTCCAAATATCTCCCCTCACGCACTCTCCGCTCCTCACAGGACCTTCTCCTCTGCTCTCCCCTTATCAGCTCCTCACACAACCGTCTCCAAGACTTCTCCCGTGCTTCACCCACACTCTGGAACTCACTGCCCCAACACATCAGACTCTCCCCCATTTTCACCAGCTTCAAAAGCAACCTGAAAACCCATTTCTTCAGGCTTGCCTATAACCTTCACTAAACTTGTCACTACTTCCTCCACAAACATGTCTGCCCCTCACCTCCTGTCTCTTTCCCCCTCCTTGTAGATTGTAAGCCCTCGCGGGTAGGGTCCTCTCTCCCTCTGTCATGCCAATTGTCATTATCCCTTATCACTGTACTCGTTTGACATGTTATGTATGTAACCCCCTCAAATGTACAGCGCCCTGGAATCAATGGCGCTTTAAAATAAATAATAATAATAATAATAATAACAGAGACCACGGGAGACCAACGGCAGCGTCAGAGCTTCTACAGTCTCTCCGTTCTCTTCTATGGCAGCTGTGAACGTAACTGAGCGAGTGTGCTTGGCCATATACAGAACTCTCATAGGCATGAATGAGGGAGAGTGCAATCTGATCTCTTTTCTCTGGGGCTCTCTGCAAAAGCTGGACTCCAAAGGGGAATTGGCTTCAAGGCCCAAAACAGGCTGGTCCTTAAAGGGTTAAAACAGACGCTATGACACCAGTGTGAACCGCGAGTCTTAGCTACTTATTTGGCATAAATATCACCTATCCTCCCAGTGGGAATTGCTTCTCTTATACCTAGAAAGAGTGTGATTACCGCTCCAGTCTCTCCACAGAGGTGGGTTAGAAGCCAAACAGATGATGGTTACTTACATGCTCTCTGAAAATTTGGTTACTAAGCTTGGTTTATCCTGATTCCGCCTCTGCCTGAACCACCTCTGAATTTTCCGTGCGTCCCAGTCCAGCTGTTTTGACAGTCCTTCCAGGTGCTTCCCATCAGGACACTGGGGAATATCCAAAAACGGCATTAGAATTACAGGTCAGACACCGCACATGATGCAACACTGTTCATACCATACAGGCAGGGCTATAGCCCAGATTAATGTAGACTAAGGGGTTGTTCACACTGTATTCTGGATCCAGTTTTGGATGCGAAAAATCCCATCCAAAAACGCAGCGGTGATCGGATCCTAAATGGATCCAACACGCAGATGCGTGTTGGATGCAGCAGGATCGCACCCTATAGTTTATTATATGGCTCCTGCTGCGTCTTTCAGACCAACAATTGACGTGTCAATTCTTGTAACGGATTCGAAAGACGCAGTGAGATACGCATCGCCGATCACTCGTCTGAACACCAATATGTGTTTCAAAGTAAAAGCAATGTAAAATCACATCGCACATTGTTAGATACGTGTTTGGGTCCATTTAGGGTCCGACAGACGGATCCAAAAACGCATCTAAAAGCCTATGTAACATGGACTCAACACACCGTGTAAACATACTCGAAATGCCACAGTAGACCGACATCCTAGCCCTCACCACTCTGTTATATCTACTACTTTGCCAACTTTCAATAGATTTTAGCTCTGATAAATGGATAATAAGTATCACGACTACAGGCGTAATTCACACTTGTCCCTTTTCACCAGGTTCCTGCTGCTCTCGTACGGCCCAATTAGCGCAAGATACAGCTGGTAGATACAAAATCGATTAAAGGGGTTTCCTGAGATTTTCAGGAACTCCACCCCCCTATCCTGAAATTGCTTTACATAAGAAACTAACCTGTACCCACCACTACTACCGTGTTTCCCCGAAAATAAGACACCCCCAAAAGTAAGACTGAGATTTTGTTGAATTCCCTAATATAAGGCACCCCCCCCCCCCCCCCGAAAATAAGACAGTGGAAATTAGAGGGCTGAAGGACCTGTGATGGGAGGTCATGTGACTGATGTCACCACATGTCCCGAACATCCAAAGGAGAGTATACAGAAAATATATGTAAGTGACAGAGGGAAGAGGGGGGGAGAACAGAGCAATGACACTGACACACACACATCTCACAGGATGGCTGATGGGGCATGCTGGGACTTCTAGTTCTACAAGTCCCAGCATGTCACATTTGCCATCCTTTGAGAGAAGTCACTGCAGCTGCCACAAAATGTCCTTTACATACATATATCCTATGGTTTGACTCTAAACTTATATATATACACACATATACACACACATACACACACACACATACACACACACACACACACACATACACACACACATACACACACACACACACACATACATATACACACACATATACACACACATATACACACACATATACACACACACACATATACACACACACACATACACACACACACACACATATATACACACACACACACACATATACACACACACACACACATACACACATATACACACACACATATATACACATACACACACACACACACTAGTATAGCAGGCTATAATTTATTCATGGAAAAATAAGACACCCCATAAAAATAGGACGTAGTACATCTTTAGGAGCAAAAATTCATATAAGACGCTGTCTTCTTTTCATGAAGACGGGGTATTTTAGCACCATCAGAGCTCCAGTGCTTCTGCCGGTCACTCAGCGACCGCTCTTAAATTACTCATCAGACCATGAGCCAATCACCAGCCTCAGCGGTCATATTCGGTACAGGCGAGCAGCGCCTGCCAAAGCCAGCAATGGTCCCATGGTCGAGTAAACAAACGGGCCGTCGCTGCTGATCAACCAGCAGGGGGACTGGCTCTCCTGTGCGGGTAGGACTAGCGAGGACAGGTTAATTTTTTATTTTGAAGTAGTTCCAAGCTATAGGAGGGTGGTTTCCAAAATCCAGGAAAAAAAACCTTTTGGAGAGATACGCGAGTATCCAATGATCCATTACAAAATGGATACTAACAAAGCAGTCCTGGAGGATGGGGTGGTAGGACGTGAACAGAGCCTATGCACTTTAAGAGAAAACACACAAAGGATTTCCCAATGTAATTTTTTTTTATTATTAAAAGAGGTGTTCCCAAATTAAAGTCCACTGCACCAGTCATCCCTCAGCTAGTCGCCCGACAACCGTACCAGGGAGCGCGGAGGGCGACCCTTGCGGCCGTCATCATTCACATCTATGGGAGCTCCGAATATAGCCGAGTATGTGCGCTACCAAAGAAGTGAATGAGAAGAACTGCCACAAGCACCACCCTACTTCTTATATACAGTGGACTTTACTTCATAGGAACAACCCTCTAATATCCGAGTGCCGTTCATTCCAGGGCACTGCACAAACCAGGACAAATACACTATAGTAAAACATCTCAGGAGAAGACTCTGCCCACAAGAGCTTACAATCTACAATGCAGAAGGAAGGAGACAAGTGATGAAGGACGGAGAGGCGTGCATTATGGGTGGTGGCAGCAGGGTTATTGCAGGGTGCAGACTTTCCTGAAGAGATGGGTTTTTAGGTCACTCTGAAAGTTGTAAAGGTGGAGGTGAGTCTGATGTGTTGAGCACAGCAGAAATAAAGGGGATGGCTGCTCTCGTGGTGCGGCTTCCTGGCCTCTCAGCAATTCTATATTGACCCATGTAGCCAAAGTTTCATCCCTTGACCCAAAAGTCCAGGAATCAGGCAGAGAACCCTCGATATGGGAGCAGCAGCAGGAGAGGATATCAATTTCATTTATTTAATACACGAGCTGTCGAAATTTGCTGCAGAGAGTTTGCAACTAATTTTACCTCAAAATTATGTGGCTTTTCGGTCAAGTTTCCCCACTGAATTATTTGCAGTGAATCCAAACCACGTGAACTTGGACTAAAGAGCCTGGAGGCTGTAAACGCATAGGCAATTATTTCCGAAAAAGAACAATGGGCTAGCCCGGGAAATCCTTAGGCCATGTTCACACGGCTTATTCTGGGACATATTTCAGCCTGTAATTTGCGCCGTACTGCATGAATTACGGCTGGAATCCGTCCCAGTCATTACGGTAATCCACAGTACTCACAGAGAACCATGGATTACGTCTCCTCTCCCTGCTCCCGAAATGTCGAGCGGGGAGAGAGGTGACATGTCAATTATTCATGGCGTATACGCGCCGCTGGTAATGAATGTCTATGGGGCTGGCCAATGACCGCCCCCACCCCCGCACGGCAGCCGGCGTAATTGCGGGGTGAAATCCGTCCCTGCTATTACGCCGTGGATAAGCCGTGTGAACATTGCCTTACAGGACGCAATCATGCACTAACCCGGAGGTCTTGGTTCCTCTATCACTAAGCTCAGGTCATTCTCAATGCAGTTGTGAACCCCTGGTATAAGGGAGTGTAGAGGAGTTGGGGGTCAGTCCTTATATCACTTTGCCTCCGAGTAGTGTGTGCTCATAATGGGAAGGCACGTGCACACGGTAAGCTGCAGCACAACTATTAACTAGTCCTGAAAGAGGCTCAATCACAACCTATTATTGAGTTACATAGTCCTATTCACCAATGACAAAGCCTCAAGGCAGTGTGTGGTGCAGGACAATGCGCACATCTGCCCACCTGACTATGCCTAGGAACAGGACACCAACGTGCATCACTAGTGTAGTTTACATTTGGACGCTCGTCCTATAGGACTTGCATATAAAGAGGAAAGAACAAACAAGAGATGAATGTAGATATTCTGATTAATGGTGTTTAGAGAAGCGCAACTCAGATTTTGAGGTCAGATTTCAAAACAGACTAATATATATATATATATATACACACATACATATACACACACATCTCTCTATTATATATATACTATATAAAATTTACTAATGAAGTCAATGGGAGTGCTTGAAACAAGGCCAAGAAACAAACAATCAGGGTCTAAAACCAAATAGTGCTCGACTACAAAAAACTAATCCAACAATCGTGCGAAAAAACAAAAAGGTCAAAATCCTCGGGTTTTTGTGTAAAATACTGTTCATATACGCGTTGGTTTTTGGATAAAGAATCTGGCAAGTATTTTGTCCTTTGTCGTGTGGATGGCGCCTTTGGAGGGAGCGTGGCACTAAACCTGCTTTGCATCAATTTCATTCTTCGGCTCGGTCTACACGGCATTGGACAAAAGAACTCACTGAAAACCAAATCCTAAAAACTTTCATAAAAACTGAGTTATTTGTCCGTCTCCTGTCAAAAGCTGCTAAAAAAAAACGTCCATTTCTTGGCACATTTTACTTTTGTTTGCGCTTTTTTTTTTTATGTACCGTTTTTTGCAAAATATAATTGCTATGGATTTCTGCAAAAAATGTGCAAAAAGAGTCCAGCACTTTACATAGACTCCAACAGTACGTTTTCTGCTCTGCTCTGTTTTTTTGCAACAGGTATTTGCAAAAAGTTCTATGGAGATAACAGGACGTTCTTACTGTAGAAGTATATAGGACCTCTTTTAAGTCGATTATGCAATGTTTTTTTGATAACGAAAACACCTATTTAAAAAAAAAAAAAAAAGATTGTTTTTGTGTGCAATTGAGACATAGCCTTATGATCGATTGTGGCCCTAGAGCTCAGACCCCACCAATTGTGAAGTGAACACATCCTAGCAACCAAGAGCTGCTAAACATATTATAAATTTCTCTCCAAAACCAGGATAAAACAAATGAGAGGATGAGGGGTGGAGGGGGGGGGAGCACACAAGCCGATATCCTTACAACCCATACCCCTTGCCCCCTCATTTCACATACTGTTGAAGTACAAGGTGCAAAGCATGGAGTCAAGTCTTCTGACCAGACAGGACCAAGCCAGAGAGAGCTTATCTCCCTGCTCCATGATCTGTCAATTCACACCTATGTGCTAGTATCTCACACAAAATTGATCTCCAAGGAATGTGAACTCTGAGCTCATGACGGGTCTGAACTCTGGAATACACAAGCAATAAAAGGGTTTTCGGCCGGCCGTGCACACCGGATCCAACGTGCATGTGCTCAGCCCAACAGTGGTCCCAGCTGCATTTCAACAGGTCTCATCTGTTCTCCAGGAGATGAGCAGCGGCTAGTGGCGCCCGGCAGCAGCTTATTTACCTCTTACTACTACAACAAACATTAATGGGTGCCCAAGTCAGTCCTAGAGGGAAACGGTCACCTTTTTTTCTTTTTTTTTTTACTTATTAAATGAAGACCCTGATCCATATTTTCTTCTTGGCTGTTTTTGTTTTCTGATTGTAGATTTCTCAATTCAGTCGTCTATATATGATTGTGGGGGCAGCCATCTTCTCTACACTGCTTTAACAGCAGTTAGAGAGAAGCTTTACAGCAGCTTCATGCACATAGGAGCCTGTGAACAGGAGCAGACCCACTAACTTCTATAGGAGAGTTTTGTAGTTCTGCTCAGTGACCTGGGAAGAAGTCAGTGTGGAGGGAGGGGGAGCCGTGACATCTCCTATTGTGACTGGTGGATTCTGTGTTATCTATTCACATTGGTGTCACCTTTCAGTGTAACCCTGCTTGTACTGATTATGAGCAGACTACTGAAAATCTCTCTCAACAGAACAGGAAGTGTCAGACTATTATTGGGTCTAGTGGCCAAAGTGAAAACTTCAGGACATAAGATTTTAAAATATTGAAAGTGATAGGGAAAATTTTAAAAAAATTTTAATAAATGTGTTGAGCATAAAAACATGAGTTTATTTGGGAAGACAGCAGTTGATTACACTTGCTAACCCTCACGATATGCAGCCAAGGTGGACAGCCTAGGAACCTAAACCACCCCCAATCCGAAATTAATCTGATGTCTTACCGTGGACAAAAAGTTTCAGAATATGCCATCTCCCATAGTTAGGTACTTTTTGTAATGTATTTGCATTACACTTTCTGTGGGCATCCTAGAAACTGGGGAGCAGTTTATTAACCATTCTAGGATGCAACAAGGTTCAGATTTTGTAGGGAAAGGTTCCAGATGGGTTCCCTGAGGTTAGGCTATAGGATTTTGTAGGGTGTTATAGGGTCAGATGCTTGGTGTATTTTTGTTGAATTTCTTCCTGCAGTTCTACATCAGCTCTGCGTCAGGCCAGGAGATCAAATGACAAAGGGGTTTGGCTTTTTTCAGGGCAGGTCTCCAAAATCTTCCCACACGAGGTACGAAACACAGGGCATACAGAGAGACAGAGGGAAGACAGACTAGATAAAGCAAAGGATCCTGGGGCTTGTAGTTTTATGGTATGTTCACACTGTGTATTACGCTGCGTATTGTACATACTGCAATACGCCGGGTGTTCTAAAAGTATGCGTTATCCAGTGCGTACTTCTAAAGCGTAGGAGGGGGGGGGGGTGCCCTATTCACTTCAATCTTCCCCACGTATATGCCAGGAAGAAGTGACGTCACTTTTATCCCCCGGCGTTCAATACGTGTCGGGGAAGATGCGTGTAATTAATAGCTCTCTATCAATTGCCATAATTGCGGGGCACATTTTTGGGTGTATTGAAGCACAATTACGCCGTGTGAACATACCCTTACAGGACAAAGGGAAACCACGTTACAACAGGAAATGGTGCACAGAAAAGGGGACAGGGAGGTGCATGAAGTCACTAGCATGCCGTTTCAACGTGTTTAGTTCTGGTTTACCAGGCAAACAACAATACCAACCTCAAACTCAAATAGGAGGATATTTAGCAGTATAACCCAATATCACCAACTATTGCTCAGACGCATTTCGTCAAGTAAGACTCATCAGTGGACTCCAATGATTGCCCACTGAGGAGTCCTTTTGACAAAACGCGCCAGAGCAGCATTTGGTGATATAGGGCCTTACTGCTTTCATTTTAGGATGCAAATAAGATTTCAGGTTTAGCAATGCGGGATCACCCTTTTGGAGGTGGCAGCTCCACTAAGGGGCAGAATAGGGATAGAGGTCTTAAAGGGGTTTTGCCACAATCTCAGTTCACACCTCCTGCATCCAGCTCTTCAGCCGTGTGCGCTCAGAAGGGGGTGTGTGTTGTTTGAATTGCAGATCATGTGACCCAGCAGGATGACATTACCAGGCCTTTCCTCTTTCCATTCAAAGAAAGGTCTGTTTATGTATAGAATTTTAAGTAGCTACATTGTAGCTCAGAGGCAACATTTTTGCTTTACAGCACAAGGGTCCTTGGTTCAAATCCTTGCAGGAACTTAACCTGTGGATTTTTTTTCCTCTTTATCAATGCACAGACCTCTGAGGGTTTTTTTTATTTTTATTTACTTATTTGCACTGTTTGACTTATTACTAACTAGTCCAAAAGACAGTAGTAGAGTGACAGCTCCTGGGGTTTGAACACTCAGTAGTTGCCTGAGGGGAGAGGTGATGTCTGAGCATGTGCGACCAGTACTGAGGAGCTCTCAGACATGGTCGTATACCCTGGAGATGAACTATAAACAATGGATCACTAAAGGAGCAGCTAAAACAAAACAAAAAAAAAAATAAATGTTGAATGGTGAAAATGTTTATTATTTAAATTTTCAAACTTCGTGGCAAGACCCCTTTAACATTTCCCATGGTTGCTGTACTCGATTTAACCAATATAAAATGTTCATGGAGAAGCTTCTATGTGAAACTGTATTAAGCAACTGATGCGAAAAGAAGAATGGGACACTGCATTGGTTTGGTGTGGAGAGTTGTGAAGCAACCATTAAGTTTATTGGATACTGTATTTGCATTTAAATTTTTAGGGCTATTATCATTTATTTTGGAGCGCCCTTGATTCCAGGGCGCTGTACATTTGAGGCAGGTACATAAACATTGGTCAAACAATTACAAAGGTGACAAATTAATAACTAACAACCAGAGCTGTGGAATCGGAGTCGGTGGCTATTTTGCAGGAGTCGGAGTCGTCATAAAATGGACCGACTCCCAAAATATATAATAAGTTGGTCCAGTTAGTTCGATGCAAAGAGCAAGAGGCATTGGGTCCGGCCAGTGCTACTGCTCCCATATCTTCAGCCTCATCACATGAGGAGTGTAAGTGATGACATGGAGCAGGCAAAGCGCTGCCCCAGGGGAGAAGATCCTGTTCCCATGGCAAACAGATTTCAGCAAAATTTTTCACCTGCTTTCAAAGAAGTAGAAGATCAACCATTCATCAAAACTGACTGTGGCTGAGGCGACTCCTTTATACCCTGACACAGTTAGAGATGTTGCCCCTGTGGTCACTGCTTTGCCCCCAACCCAATGTCACGGATGCTGGTAGTGGATCCGCTGGACCACCGCGAGCGATGGTATAAGCCAGCGCCAGGAAGCGGAGTCTAAGTAGAACCCGGTTTTCACCAGAGCCCGCCGCAAAGCGGGATGGACTTGCTGCGGCGGGAAACTACCAGGTCGTTTCCACTGGCGGGACTTGCTTGCGATGGCAGCCAATGCAGTGCGTGGTACAAAATCATGAGACGTAGTCGAAGACAGGCAGGAGGTCAAGGCAGGCGGCAGAGGTTCGTGGTCGAGAAACAGGTGCGTAACGGTTCGGTACACGGAAAACAGGACTCGATGCAAGAAACGCTTTCTCTAAAGTTTGTAGGGCACTAAAGATCCGGCGGAGGCGTATCGGAAACAAGGAACTTATATAGGGTCAGCGACCAGCCCTACCCAATAATCGGCGCGCTGGCCCTTTAAATGTAAGAGAGCTGGCGTGCGCACCAGCCGGCAGGGAAGTCGCAGGGACGCGGTCAGGTAAGGGACGCAGAGCGCAGGCAGGGACACGGGCCGCGGCGCTACAGTTCCCGGACGCCGGAGGGGCCGCAGCGGCACGAGTGCGCCCACAGCCCGGGCGGGGGGCTGTGGACCCACTCGTGACACCAAAGTTAGTGTAGAGAGGCTGTTCTCTATCCTGGAAATAAGGAGATCAGATATGAGGTCGTATGCAGGATCTGATGGAGGCAATACTATTTCTCAGAACAAATTCAGAGACTCCACAAACGTTCCTGCAGGGTTTTGCATAATTACAATTTTTTTGTGTCCTAAAGTCATGTCCAATAAATATATTTTACACTGACAAGCAAAATGTTAAAGGAGTTGTCTCCCTTCAGAGTTTCAGACAATGCATGAATGAAATACTCTGCCACTTCCTGGTTCAGACTGACTCATTTGCATACAGCTTGTACAGCTCTGTGCACAGTGCTCTGCTTTCAGATGCTAATTAGATCAGATTAGCTTCTCAAACTACTAACAGGACTTATCTGATCCCCAAAACAAAAGCACTAATTACAGTTCTATTTATTTTACATAAATCAAGCTTTTTACTGCTGAGCAGCACAGGACACTGCTGCAACCTGTGTGATGACATCACTCACTGTTATCTATTGAACAAAACAGCAGGGGGAGAATTGTTTACAGGTCAGTTACTGAGGGAACAAATAGCCAGGGAGGTCATAAATTCACTTGTATCTCCTTAGGGAAAACAGAGGAACAAAGCAATATTTGGAAAATGTCTTTATTTTGTGTTCCCTACAATTTGAAAGCTATTCTTTGTAGCGAGACAACCCCTTTAACAATGTTATGGCTTTGTGACTTTCAGGCTCTATATCTCACCATCCACTACAGCTTTGCACATGAGGCTACTGTAATTGTATATACAGTCATCTTACCGATCTTATACATACATTTGACTTGCAAGTATTTAGCATCTGCTTAGTTCTGCAGATTCTTTACTGTAACTGCATTGTTACTCTTTTGTTCCTAAAAATCAAATTTTAAATTTTTTATTTTGTTAGTTTTGGAAATCCACCTTTGGTTTTAAATATTGACGACCCTTTCTGGGTTGGTTTGATTCAAGCTTTTGACCAAAATTGACCCCGGTCTCTTCCCCAACATTAGGAATGTGTAGCGCCCGGACTTGGATCAAATAAGCTTTTTTTCAACTCACCCCAAGTGTTCAAAAGATCAAAACATTGTTCCCTTTTCTTGTCAGTGTCTGTTTATAAATAGTTGTTATTGTATCTTAAGGTGAAAAACCCCTGAGGGCCATTTTTACTACAGAAAAGTTATTCTTAAACATGCCCGTGTATGAGGGAGTCAGGAGTCGGGGTTTGGGGGTTTCGTTCCCGAGTCCACCCCCTGTAACAACTGGTCAGAGGGAGAGGGGGCCCTCCCCGTGAGGGCTTTAAATCTAAAGGAAGGGGGAAGAGAAAAAGCCGAGGGGCAGACATGTTTGTGGGGCGGAGTAGTTGAAACGGGGTTATTGTTGATTAAGGGAAACCCTGAGAGAGGGGTTTTTTAGGTTACTTTTTGGGTAGTGGAGTGGTAAAGACCCTGATGTGATGGGGCAGGGGTTTTAAGTGGGGGGGAAAGACGGGAGAAGTCTTGGAGAGGGTTATTTGAGGAGTGTAAGGGAGAGCAGGGAAAAGGTCCTTGAGGGCGGGATTGGGTGAGGGGGGATTTGGAGATAAGGCAGATGTATGGGGGGGGAAAGAGGTTATGGGAGCCTTGTGGTAAGGTTGTTGCTTGAATGGATTGCTGGGCAAGGGAACCCAGTGAAGGGATGGCAGAGGGGAGAGGCAGGGAGTAGCGGGGAAAGAGAGGGGGATAAGACGGCAGCAGAGTTATGGTGGATTGGGGGGGACGAGGGTGCTAGTGGGGGGCCACAGGAAGAATGTTTTCGTGTTAGGTGGGAAATAAGGGCATGGACCAGCATTTTTGTGCTTTCAAAGTTAAGGAATGAGCGGATTATACTTTTCAGTCTTATTATACACTAAAAATTCTGTCTTTAAAGGAAGCTTTTTTTGGTTTTGTGGTTTACCAGGCAAAACCCCTTTTAGGATCTGTGTTTTAAATTTATTAAACAGCCTCCCCAACACTGTGAAATTGTTTCCGTGTTTTGCCCCAACCTGGGAAAAAACTTTGGGAAAAAACCACACTTCTATTTCCAAAAATTTCCCCGGGCTAGGAGATAAGTGGCTGTCCGACATTGCTGGCATCTAACCAAACCCTGCTCTAGTTGAAATGACTGGCCAGGATTGGCTCAGCTGATTAGGTGCATTTATGGAGAGCGCGCAGTCTTCAGAACGAATGTATGGCATGAGAGTCCGTGCACTTCTGCAGAGGGAGTGGTGCAGCTCACAGATATCCCTGGGTGTGAAGTCATTATTGTAAGAATTTTTAAATAAGCTTTTAGGAGTAGCTAATCATTTGAAAAGCTAGATGCAGGGAAAAATTGGTGACACGCCAGCACTCATGCCTTATCTTTCCAGCAGCCCGCATGCAAAGACATGTAAGAGGGTGTAATTTATGTATCCAAATAAATAAGATTCTCTGTGCAAAGTCATTCTGTATGCAAGTATTAGAAGGCTGCCAAGATCAATGAGAAGAAAAAAAAAAAAACCTTCCTGCTCTCTCTACAACTCATTTGGATGGCTGGTGTACCTAGCAGCATGGAGATAAAGGCTTCTAATGTAACCAGGGCAGCAACCGCATGGCATTGGCCAAACATTACAGATACACGCTCAGGTTAAAGGGAATGTGTCATCAAAAATGACTTATTGTTTAACTCACATTTTTATGTTAAACACATTTTTTAGAAATTTTTGGTTATATTTTTTTTAATTTTCCAGATCATTTTCAATATTTTTTTTAATAATTCTTAAGTCCTGCAGTTCTCACTTTGGCCACTAGGCCTAATAGTCTGACACTTCCTGTTCTGTTTAGAGAGCTTTTCAGCAGTTGCTCATTATCAGTAAAAGCAGGGTCAAACTGAAAGGAGACACCAATGTGTACAGATAACACAGAATCCACCAGTCACAAGAGGAGATGTCAAGCTCCCCCTCTCCCCCTCCCTTCACAGTGAAACTCTCCTATACAAGTCTATGGGACAGAAACTGTCTTAAGAAGCCTATGTGCATGAAGCTGCTGTAAAGCATCTCTGACTGCTGTTAAAGCAGTGCAAGCAAGAATGTCTTCCCCACAATCATATATAGACGGCCGAATAGAGAAATCTACAATCAGGGCATAAAAACGACTGAGAGGAAAATAATATGGATCAGGGGCTTGATTTAATAAGTAAAAAAAAATAAAAACTGGCGACAGATTCCCTTTAAGTAGTCCTCATCTTAGTGCACTGTAGTATTTCAGAGCGAAGATTAGTTCTCAAAGCTGGGTTTGACTATAACCCAAGCGTTGGAAGAAATATTATAGCACTATGACCTCCACAGTAAAACAAGAAAAGTACTTATTAGAACAACGCATTTCATGCACTCTGGCAGAAGTGCACACAAGCATGAAACGCAGAGTTCTAATAAATCCTTTTTTTATTTTACTGCGGGGTCACCGTGTTAGGGTATGTTCACACGATGTACTGCGGCGCGTACACTACATCGTGTGTTTCGGGAGCTTGCGCTAGTCAGCGCGCCGGCCCCCATACGCGGCGCGTATTCACCGCAAGTAATTGACAGGTTACTTATCTCCCCGCGTGTACAATACGATTGTATTGTACGAGCGGGGAGATGAGGCGTAATCCATAGTTCTCTATGAGAACTATAGAAGACCGTAATTTTGGTGCACATCTTGCCCTTATCAGAGCACAAATACATGGTGAAACACGCGCCAAAATTACCTTGTGTAAACATAGCCTTAATATTTGTGCTCAAATACTACGAAGTTTCACCTATCCCCCTGCAGTCTCTGGAAGCTCGCCAGCAAGGCACGAAACGGAGTGCATACACAGAGACAGAGAGAAGACGAGGTAAAGCAAAGGTTCCTGGGGCTTGTAGTTTTAGGGTATGTTCACGCGGCGTATTGCGCCACCGAGTGAATCGGAGCAGCGGACCCAAATGTGGATTTTCCATCTGACATCTGGTTCTAAAAAATGCTTGGACATTGAAAACCTATTCGAGTGTCGTTTTGTACAAATCAATCAAGGTCAGTATATAGGTTTACACCTTATTATATAAGCCGTGTCTGAAATACTACAGTAAGGAGTGCTTTTCTTGTCCATTTTCTTCTTCAGGTGTCATATGTGGACACTGAATAATGTGTATGATCAGGATGGCACAGCTGAATATTTTGGTGCCATGTTCGAAACAAAAAATTTAATAAAAATCTACAAATTTTCTACAATGTAAAATTTTATCAAACAAGACGAAGTGCTAAAAAAAGAAAAAAAAGAAAAAAAGAAAAAAAAAGCTTGCTGGAAGATGCTGAAGACAGAGTTCTGTGCAGTCCCTTACCTTTGTGATAGATATGAAGACTTTTTCTAGGATGGCGTTGGGCTGTGCTTTTCTGGGCCCGCTGCCCTGGAGACCCAGCCGTAGTGCACATGGCTTAGCAATAAACCTAGAAAAGATGGGAAAATCTATTACATATCAGTATGATCATTGCAACGTCACAGCAAGCATGACACCGGCATGGGCAACGATCCATTCCTCTGCCCAAGTATGGAGGCACATTTAGGATGGATTGGTACGTGCAGCTTTGTGAGTCAAAGTCAGGAGTGAATCTAAAAAGGAGGCGAATCGGGATAAAACACACACACGACTAAGGGCATGTTCACACTGTGTTTACATACGTTTAGAGATGTGTGTTTGGATCTGTGTTTCGGACCCTAAACGGACCCAAACACTCATCTATCAATGTTCAGTGTGTTGTGCATTGCTTTCAATGTAAAACACGCAGCGGTGTTCAGACGAGTGATCGCCGATGAGTGTTTACATGCGTCTTTCGGATTGTCAAAGATGGAATGTCAATTTGGAAAAAAAAAAGACCGCC